>WKFP01015549.1:730540-758696 GCA_011057875.1 Pterocles orientalis | reverse complement strand
CGCCTCGGCGCAGCTCTACAAGGAATCGTGTGCGTTTCAGAGAGCCCCGGCACAGGACTACAACCCCAGCCCCCCCGCCTGCCTGTACATGGGCAGGCAGCAGCAGACTCCTTACCCCAGCGCTCTGGGGGCTCTCGAGCAAGGCAGCCCGCCAGACATTTCACCTTACGAAGTGCCCCCCATCACAGAGGATGCCGGGGTCTCCCACCTTCATCACCATCACCACCACCACCCTCATCTTCCTCCTCCCCACCAGGACGCTCTGCCTTTCGCAGACGGGGCGGACACGGGGACGATAGAGGAGCCCCGAATGCAGGTGCCTTTCGCCTGGATGAAGTCCACCAAGTCGCACGCCTGGAAGGGCCAGTGGACCGGTAAGTCCCGCCGCCTCCCCGGCTGCCACTGCCCCGCCGCTTCTCTCCCTCTCGGCGGGCAGGACCTCTCCCCTGCACGGGCCCTGCTCCCGCCACTCGGGTACAGCGTGGAGGGGTCCTGGAGGGGCCGGCGGGAGGGTCGCTTCTCCGGGACTCCCCTTCCCCCCTGCCACCTCCCAAGACCCGCTGATGGGGGGCTGCTACCGTCGGGCTGAACGCCAGGGTGGGAGCGAGCCCTCCGGTCCCCGCACTGCCCAGGCCCTCAGCAATTATTAACGAATTATTTTTCACCAATTAACTAATTGTCGCAAAGTCGGGGCGACGTACAAACGCTTCCCGGGCGCTGCCGCCCCGCTGAGCAGGGGCGTTTCGCGGCCGCGCTGCTCCGCGGGCGCGGTGGGCTCCCCGCAGGGGCCAGGGCAGCGCAGGGCGAGGCCGGGGGCGCGGAGACCCCTGAGGGATGGTGCCGGGGGGGAAGCGGCTGGCAGGGCCGCAGACAGGGCATGGCCCGGCTGCAGGGACAGTGCAGCAGCGGAGAAGCCCCCCGAGCCCCCGGGGCAGCCGCTGGTCCCCGCCGGGCCCCGGCGGCAGAGCCATCTTCCCTCTGGGCCCTTCTATCCCACCAAGTCCTGCTTCCCCGGTGGGTTTTTAGCCGTAATTGCAGCTTTCCAAGTGGAAACCCAGGGCAGGGGAAACAATGCACAAACGAAAAAGAGCTGCCAGCGAGGGGAAAAAACTCTATCTAGGCAGAAATTTCCGCTGCCCAACAATATTTCTGTCTCTGCCTGCACAATGTTATCGTGTCCTGCGCCTCTGTCACGCCTATATGGCAAATATTATACTAATGGCTTTGTTCAAATAGACAGTTGAAAAAAGGGCTGGAGTATTAAAATCGCCGTGAAATAGTTTGGGAATTGCATGAGGCAAACCCAAAGGAGGGGTATCTGCCGGCCAGGGGAGAGGAGCGCTGCCCCACGCCGCCGACTCGGCGGCAGAGATGGTGCCCGGGCGGGAGACAAAATCAAATCGTCTTCCTTGTATTGAATTAATTTGGGCGAATAGAGAAAAAAAAAAAAAAAGTTAAAGCCAAACTTTCAAATTATCCCTTTTTTCTTGTCTCCTGTTCCTGAGGAATGACAAAACCCGCAGTAAAATGAAACTTTTCCCGTAAAAGCCGAAAACTCTTCCCTGCTTTTCCCATCTCCCCCGGGAGGTCCGGGCCAGGGCTGTGCGTTGCAGGGGACGTGTGTGCAAGCACAAGCACGGGCTGTCCCTGTCGCAGGTGCGTGGTGCGCGCCCGGGCAGCGACAGGGGCACAGCGCTGTGCCAGCCGCCTACACACCTACACACTACATGCAAACTATATAGCATAAGGGTTTGTTTTTTTTTTATGGGAACCCTTGGGATTCAGGCGTCCCCGGATTCCGGGGGAGCTTTGCGTTGTTGTTCCCGGGGAAAGGCGTCCAGAGAGGCCGCGGCCGACCCCGGCCCGGTGTCACCCGCCGTGCCTGGCCCTGGGCTCCACCGCCCGCGAGGACCCCCAGCCCGGGGGCTGGCGGCCTCTCCCGGGCTCGGCCCGTCCCGTGGGCGCGTCCCAGTGAGTCCCGGGGCCCGGCGGCCGTGGCCCCCCGACAGCCCCACCATGTTCCGCCTCCCGGCAGCACGGATTTACTTTAACATCACAGAAGATTTTTTTCTGGTCATACACGTGTACGTGTATATACATAGGTTTATATTTACAAACATTTTTTATGCATATACATTTATTTAAATATATATATTTTTATATACACACGTGCGTATATATATAGACATGTATATACATAGGTTTGTATTTATAAACATTTTTATGTGTATACATATATTTTAATATTTTTTTAATTTACATATACATAAGCTTATATACATAGGCTTATATTTAAAAACACTGTATATATAAAATCATGGGAACAGGAAGATGAGAGGCCGGAGAGCCCACGTAGCTCTCTGGAAATGGCTCTTTCGATCTGGCTGTTAAACTGCTGGGCCCTACATGTGATATCGCCACCAAAGTGTCCCCCAGCCGGGCTCCCGGCGCTGGCGCTAACGGCAGCGAGTTTCGGGGCTCATCCCCGGCTCCCCTCGCTGCCGCGACCACCTACTCCCCGGTGCCCACGCAGGACGGCGGCGGCAGCGCTGCGAAGGGAGATTCCGCTGCTGCCGCTGTTTCCGCGAAGGAGAAATCCCAGGTTTCACCAACCTGGCGGAACGGAGGGGCTGCAGTTCCGCTCCTGGCCCGGCAACAGCATTGGTGCCGCCCCGTCGCCTCCCGCGGGGGTCCCGGCGGCTGGAAAAGGGCCGAAGCCTCCGAGGGCCCAGGGTTGCTCAGTGGCGATAACTCGGGACAGCCCCCACGGCCCCCAACCTCATGTTCTGTGAAATGTCGCCCCATTATTTTGCGGCTTGTGCAAAGGACGGGAGCAACCTCATCCGAGGCCCCGTCGGGGAGACCCGCGCCCCCCGGGACCCTACCGCCCGCGGCCTCTGGGCCCTCCGCCGGCGGGATGGCTTCTCCTCCGGGTCGTTTACCGGGGAGGCGAGATTTTTTTTTTTAAATTATATTGTGGTTGGTTGCTCGTACGTGAGTGTCACACAAGAAAAACTATTTTTTGTTGTTGTTATCGCTTTTTGTTTGGTTGGTTGGTTTTTATTTGTTGTTTTTTTTTCATTTTGGTTAGAGTTAGGTTTTGTTTTCTGTTTTGTTTTTCATATTTTTATTTTTCTTTCCTTTTTCGTTTTTCCTTTTTCTTTTTTCTTTTAATATTCTTTCTTTTTCTCCTCCTCCTCCTCCTCCTCCTCCTCCTCTTCTTCTTCTTCTTCTTCTTCTTCTTCTTTTTCTTCGCCAGTGTGAGCAATTGCTAGGCCCTGGGCCATTCGGAGCTTTCGGCGACACACAAACGGTGACGCTTCAGCGTCTCCCCCAGCTTGAGAGACGGCGTTTCCCTGAAAACGTCGACCAAATTACAATTTAAAATTATTAAATTGTTATAAAATAACATAGCAGCAGTCCTGACAGCCGCCACCAGCATCTCCTATCTGTGCCCGGCCGGCCGGACTCCCCGAGGCCACCACCCCACCCCGCTTGCTTGTATCCCCCTGGACGTGACCCCCCACAGCCCGAGGGGGTTGCAGGCGGCCTGGGGCTGACTGTCCCTTTTCTCCAGGGGGGTCCTACATGGTGGAGCAGGAGGAGAACAAGCGGACGAGGACGGCGTACACCCGGGCACAGCTGCTGGAGCTGGAGAAGGAGTTTCTCTTCAACAAGTACATCTCGCGGCCGCGGCGCGTGGAGCTGGCTGTCATGTTGAACTTGACCGAGAGACACATCAAGATCTGGTTCCAGAACCGCCGGATGAAGTGGAAGAAGGAAGAGGACAAAAAGCGAGGGGCGGGCAACAGCAATGACCCCGAGCAGGACTGTGTGGTGTCCTCCGGGGAGCTGCAGGGTAAGGAGGAGCTCCAGCCCTGCCCGCCCGGGACCCTGCCCTCGGGGGCTTCCAGGGACCTGCTCGCCCCTAGAAGGCAGCAGGACTCTCGGTGAGCCCTGGGGACCCTCGCGCCCCGGACTGGGGAAGTCGATGGGACGGGGGAGACGGCCGAGAGACTGGCGCCGGCTGCTCCCGCCGTGCCGTGCCGACCCTCGCCCACCTTCCCCGGGGAGACCCGGTGCCTCTGCTCCGAAACATCCGTCCTGCGAAAATTAAAGGAAGGGTGTTCGGCTGTAGCAAAGAGGGGTTCGCTGCGGGCCGGAGGACCGGAGGATGCCGCAGTAAGCTGCTGGGATGGCGGGGACCCCGGCCCCGCTCCCCCCCCCCCCGGGCGCCCCGCGCCGCGACGGTCTCTATGGGGCAGATTTCCCCGGGGACGGCCAGTGTCGGGCAGCTACTGACGGTTTTCGCAGCCTCGGGTGCACGGAGCGGTTTGGAAACGGGAGCACGCCGCCGTACAGCCGTCGGCTGCCCGGTCGGGTGCGGATCCCGCCGTGCCCGGCGCTGCACAAGCGCGGACGCGGGGCAGAGCGTCCCGCACCGTCCTGGGCTGGGCACCCCGCCGTCCCCGTCCCTTCCAGAGAACCCGGGGCATCGGCTCTATGGAGGACTCTCCCAAAACTATTATTCACTTATTTGGAAACTAGAACATGGTTTGTTTCGTTTTCTTTTGCCTTTGGGAAAAAATAAAAAAAAAAAAGGCAAACCCCCCAAAAAGCCCAGTGTCCTGCGGGCAGGATTTGTCTCCCCCGATGACCGGCTCCCGATGACTGGCACAGGTAGCCAGACCCTCCTCCGGGCTCCTCCAGCAGCTGCGGCAGTCGGGGCTCCGCGGCGGGGGCTCGGCGGGGCGCAGGGTTGCGCTCGCCTCCCAGAGGGGTGGGTGCAAGCCCGGGGGTGCGGCAGAAAATCCGCAGAGGATCTCCAGACAGCGAGCAGAAGCAGATCGGGCTGCGAGCCCACAGCGGGACAAGTCCGGGGAACAGGGCTAGCACCAGGGACATTTTCCTTCGGGGACAAGCTCTTGCCTCTTTTCCTCCTCTCCCGCAAGCTCGGACTGTGCCTCTGAGAGGAGAAACCTCCCCGCAGCACAGGTTCCCGGCCCGGCGTGGCTCTCTGCGTGGTCTTTCTCTGCAGACCTGGCTTTACATCCCGGCAGCGGTCCGGGGCCGGCTGCCTCCCGAAGTGTCATTTTTCGTCCCGGATCCCTCGGGCTGGAGCGGAGCAGCGAGAGCTCCGCTGCCGCCTTCCCTACCCAGTCTGCCTTCTCTTCAGCCGCTGCCGGAATATTGCCAGAAAGATCTTCCCCATCGCGACAAAGGGGGGAACAGGTATTGTGTATAAAAGAAACCGAATTGTTCCACTGGCCGCCTTAAACAGCGTCGAAAAATTCAGTTCAGTGGGGAAAAAAAAATCACATCCAAACTGGAAACAGAAACCAGCGGCGGGCAGGGAGCAGCAGTTGCCCGGGTTTGCCGCGGGTCAGGTGGATCTGCCCACTTTCGTCGACGGGGAGGCTCAAGATCTGTCCCCGACAGCAGCAACCCCTCGAGCATCCCTCGGGGACCGCCACGGTCCCTCCCGCGCTGCGGGGCCGGGAGTGGCATGGGAGGAGGAGGAGGACGGCCTGTCCCACTCTGCCAGAGGACGTTCCCCGTCACACGACTGAAAGCGAGGGGGAGAGAAAGCAGCTTGTCACAGCTCTCTTTTTTTTTTTTTCTTCCCATCTTACATGAGACTTTTAACAACAAGGTGGAGACTTCGGCTGAAGGTGTAATTCGTCTGTTGCTTTATCTTTCTTTTGGGTACATTAAGATGTGTGTGCAAACAGGGATGTTTCTTGTCCTTTTTCCTGCAAGTTGCCTGAGAAATTTAACATTCAAGCCTATCTATCCTTATTCATCAAAACGCAGTCAATGGGTGAGAACTTTACTAATGATTATATGAGAAAAATTCAAATAAAGCTGTTCTGCTTAAGAAGCAAAGGACGGTATTAATTAAAGTAACATTTCTCAAACTTTTAGGGATCATAAAGCCATTTTTAAACCTCAGCATTTCCAGTCACTATTAGCACCAACCTGTCACTGAATATACACAGTGGAACAATTTCCACGTACATTTTACAATGTCTGGCACTGAAATTGTAATTCAGGAGCTGCTATAAAAATAGATGTAGCTGCAAAAAAAGAAGTCTATTACACAAAATACCATTATTTTCTTCTAGGAATTGTACGGCACATTGCCATGGGTAAACAGCACATGCCATGTCTGAAATTTTGCCTTTTCTTTCTCTAGTATAACACATTTAGTTTTGATTTTCTCCGTGCACTGCTGTAAAAATTGAGAAGTTGCAGAATTGACATGAATTGTTTGACCACAGTGATAAGGTATTTTTGTGAGTGGAAGTAGAATCAGACCTGCATGATTTAGTTTTAACGAATAAAGTCTTTGTCTTTAAAAATTGACTTAGTTTATGGGTTTAGCACTTTTTTTGAAAAATGTGTTTGTCTTTCTTACAACTGCATCAACGGAAAAACTAGCATTAACCAAATTAAAACATCTCTGGGACCTTGTAGAGGCAAAGGGCTGGCTGACATGGAGAGTTATAAGGCTGTTGTGGTTCTTGTGCTGTGTCATCTCACCAAAATCTGTTGTCCAGATATACCCATTTTTCCTAGGAGGCACCACCCTAGACTTTATGAAATAGTTCATAATTTATATTTATCTTTCACCCTAGGATAAGATTTCCACAAGACATTATAAACATCCTGATTTTTAAAATCAACGAAGAGGTGAAAAGTCTGGGGTGTCTTTTAAGTCCTTCTTGGGCAATATGCAAGTCCTTTAGGCACATGTGGGAGAGGTATGTCCCCAAGAATCATGTGTATTCAACATTAATTATTTGTAAAGAAAAGTTGAGCAAGATTCTGGGTGATTTTCCCCTCTCTGGGTGCACTTGGCACAAGTACCCACAGCACCAGAACAGTGGAGACATCAGTTCTGCCTACAGCTCCAGGGGAAGACAGTGAGGCTGCACGTCTTGATGTAGCTTTGCGGAGGCAACACCTTCACTGCCCCTGCTTTTCTCAGATACATCCCCCAATACTGCAGCAAAAGCTTTCCCCTCTGCCTCTGCTTTATCGAGATATTGACTGCTGTTTCATGAAGGACCACAAAGCAAGGAGTATTTAACGACCTCTTCTTTCTTCGGGAAGGGCTGAGCATCTGCTGTGAACAGCACAGAGCTAGGCAAACCCTGGCCAGGAGCTGGGGGCTGCTGTCACATGAAGGCAAGATCATGCCACAAAAACTAATGTTGGCTTGCTGCCATCTGAGAAGCTGCGTCCCGCAGCCCCTGTTGGGGCCTTGCTACCTCCAGCTTTGGCTGAGGCTGGGGGAAGGGAAACAGGAGCTCACATACCTACTGTGCTAACCCCTGCTTCACCTCTCACATAGGGGACCACGTCCAGGACCCTGCGGGGATGGCCGTATGAAAGGTGGGATTGGGATACTGTGCTTGTCTCCTCCATTACACACTCATACATTTTCCTGAAAAGTCCCTCCATGTATGAATAATTATGCCCATAAATCAATTCTGAAAACAGTGATTCAACCTGAGGTGTGAAAGTCTTTCCAGTCCAACATGGAAGCCTGCTGTGGTTGCTGCTGCTGCCGTGACCACAGCTGAGGAAAGGTGTTGTAGGCTGAGAGATGAAACATTGCTCAGAAAGGCTTCAGTGTTTTGAAGGACAGCCAGGGACAGGATGCCAGCCCCGCGACAACCACCACAGCAGGGGCTGTAGGGCTGGGCAATGTACCTTGCAGCCTGGACATCGCAGAGGGCAGAGTTGTCGGGGAGCTAAGTGTTGTGTTTCAAGGCTTACTCTGAGGGTAGAAAGAAATGCCGTTGGGCTCTCTTCCCTCCTGATGGCTTATAGGGTAGCTATTATGGGAGGTTTTCACATAAATGTAGGCAACCCCTACACACACACATGCACACACATGGCTCCCAGTAAACTGTGACTCAGAAAGGCAGTTCCCTACTTGCTTTTTTCTACCCCAGCCAGGGATAAGAATGACCAGATCTTCAAGGATATTTTTACAGCAATCATGAATGTGACTGTTTTAGCATCTAGGGAAGATAATGAAATGTGGAAAAACTGCAGAGCCCACATTAGCAGTGAACACTGCCTACTTTCATTTATCCACTGTTTACTTTCATTTACTATTTATCCTCCTTGCTCCTGTCCCACTGGTTTCCAGCATCTTTAAAATATCTTTTTTCCATGCATCTTGCCAGCACTGATGTGCCCCAGCAGCGTTTTAGGTGGGAGCACAAAGAATGGTGGAGCAAAGGGGAGAGTGCACAGAGGCAAGGCTTCTAGTCTCTGCCTGTCTCCATCTCTCTTCTCACTACTTGCTGTCGTGGTCTAGCAGCTCCTCTGTTCCTCAGTTCTTCTGGGATTGCCACATATGCACGGACAAATAAAACACAGAGGAAATGAGCTGAGTCCCTCTCTCTCCCTAGCATGCCTTGGTGATGAGTCAGACCCGGCCTACCTCATTCTGTTCATGGAGTAGGAAACCCAAACACGTGGCTCCTCTGCTGTTAGGCCGCACGCACTTGCTGCCTCGTATCAGGACATGTTCCAGGAATCGTTTGCTTCCAGCAGCAGCACCGCTGGAATGAGGAAAGGCTGCAGTTGCACTGCCTCTGACAGAGGTGCCTTTAGGTGAGATCTCGTGTTCACAGGAGCCCTGATGCTCCAGGTTCCATCCACCAGGACCCACTGGACACAAAAGGCAGGTCTTTGCAAACAGGCGTATTCTTCGTGGATGACTCAAAATACAACGGGAGGGAAGAAACCTGAGAGATGAGGGTGCGCTGAACCAACAGGCCAAGAACAAAAGCATCTCAAGCAGATGTAGAGCACTCTACTTTGAAAGTATTGGCAAAGAGGGGGTTTCTGGGCTTTGTTTCATGACAGAGGCGGTCTGGGTGTGGCGAGCTGGTGCCAGTGGCAGCTTCATGTCCCTTGACCCAGACCCTGGGGAAGAAAAGCACCTGCTCAGAGAAGCCTTGGCACCGTCTGCTTAGGATTAAAGAGTAAAACACATTTAGCAGGAATGGAAAGCAGAAGGTAGGATGGTTTGTGTCTCTACTTGTAGGACTAGACCTGATAGTGGAAAAGAGTTGCCTCCATGAGTGACTGGTAACATGCTGGTATTTGTCTGAGCGGAGGCAGTATGTGTCATCATTTATTTAGCTGTGGCTGTTTTGGACATTTTCTGCAGACCTCAAAGCACTGAGCAGAGGTGCGCAGGGACTAGTGACTTCACTGGCGTAAGAAGAAGCCAGAAAGAGGAAAGGGAGCTCCCTTCAGAGAGAACAGAGGGCATCCACAGCCCGTGACAGGAGACCAAGCTGTCTCAGGACGAAGGTAGAGCTAGGGGAGGGACACCAGCTCCTGGGCTGTGTGGAGACCTGTGTTCGAACACCACTTCCCTGAGCCCAAACCCTTCTCTAGGAAAAAGCAAACAGTTACTTGCTGGGAGCCTTACCGGGGTGCGGCATCGTAGGGCTCCAGAGTAATTTTTCAAACACAACCCCTCCTGGAGGGGAGGCCAAGCAGCCTCCCTTGCATCCTGGCTTTTTACTACAGTTCTGCACAACTGCTCATGTCCCTCTGATCCAAAATAAGTGTCTCCCACTCCCTGCCAAGCTTCCAGCAGTGAGAGCTGATCTGTCATCTGGCATGCCCTCTCTCCTTTTCTGCTGCTAGCCTCTTATTGGTGAGTCAGTATTTGGCTAAGGGTGAGACTGTGTGAGGTGACATTGCTCAAGATAAGCTGGCAGAATAGCAAGGCCTGCTTTTTATAGTCCACACTGTAAGAGGGATTTTTATCCCAAGAATTAAAATTGCCTAAAAGGGGGATAAGGGGAATCCCCCTCTAATTGGAAGGCATCAGATCCTTTACCCTGGAATGAATGTAGTAAAACTAGTTGTTAAAGTCACAGCTGGTACTTGGAGTTGTGATTGGAAACCTGCTTACAGCTTCACCCTCTGCTGCTACATCATCAATGGTTTGGTTATAGTCATCCAGTAGACCT
The DNA here is from genome assembly GCA_011057875.1 of Pterocles orientalis. Classification (NCBI taxonomy): domain Eukaryota; kingdom Metazoa; phylum Chordata; class Aves; order Pterocliformes; family Pteroclidae; genus Pterocles; species Pterocles orientalis. The sequence continues at coordinate 748,683 of WKFP01015549.1, read as the reverse complement.
TAGTGAGATAGTTTCACTTCAGATAAAAAGAGATACATCTGTTGGTAGGTGTGCAGGGCAGCATTTTGGGCTGTGCATGAAACTAGGTGGGGGTGAAGGCAGAGAAAAGGACCATAATGCACACAGTCACATGGTGCTTACATGGGATTCCTTAGGAACATCCCCAAAGGAGCAAGAAGAGAACTGGAACCACTGAGGTGTCTGCTCCATCCTTCTGCCCAAAGTAGGATCATTCCAGACATATTATTCTGTTCTCTTCACTAAGGCCTACAAAGCTGCAGATTGCCCACACTGTCTCTGTTCCAGTGCATCACTATTCCTACCATAAGTGCATCTTATGAGGAAGGGCTGAGGGAGCTGGGTCTCTTTAGCTTGGAAAAGAGGAGACTAAGGGGTGACCTTATTAATGTTTATAAATATGTAAAGGGTGAGTGTCAGGGGGATGGAGCCAGGCTCTTCTCTGTGACATCCAGTGGTAGAACAAGGGGCAATGGGTTCAAGCTGGAACATAGGAGGTTCCACTTGAATATGAGAAAAAACTTATTTACAGTGAGGGTGACAGAGCACTGGAACAGGCTGCCCAGAGAGGTTGTGGAGTCTCCTTCTCTGGAGACATTCAAAACCCGTCTGGATGTGTTCCTGTGTGATCTGATCTAGGTGTTCCTGCTCCAGCAGGGGGATTGGACTGGATGATCTTTTGAAGTCCCTTCCAATCTCTAACATTCTGTGATTCTGTGTTTGGTTTGTTATGGGGAGAACCCAGAGGGAGGTATTAGTGGAGAAGGGTGAAGAAAAAAGTAACTGATGTAGTGCCAAGACCTCAACAGCTACAGGATTATGCTGCCAATGAGCTCATTAGCTGGGAATGCCATTTTGCTTCTAGGGAACAAGTCATGATACAGAAAACAGGTGCTTCGTGTGTTTTACTTAGCTGTTAATTACAGCTTGCACCTTTCTTGCTGAAGCTTAGATCCTGATTGTGATGTGATGGAGTTTGCTCCGAGGTGGCTTCCACATTCTTCCTGATCCATACACTGAGGGAAATTGTTGGGATTTCAGCAGAGATTCCCATTTCTTGCGGTTTCTCTGCACTAATGTTTGTTCACTGTTAGATGCAGGGTTTGTTCCAACTGTCCCTGGTCAGTACAGATCAGGTACACACATTCCAGCTTGCCCAGGGCTCTAAATAAAGCTATTTTTGGCAAAACATCTCATAGAGCTGCCTCAGAGTTCCTGGCAAAAATAATCCAAATTGGTCTAGATGCAGGCACTGGAAATTGTCAGGAAAACTGCAAAGATGTGGGAGACGAAAATCCATTTGCGGTGGCAGATTTATGTCCTGCTCCAGCAAAATCTCATTTGCTCCTACGCCTGCTTTTACCCAATCCTCTCAACTTGGCCCTGAGAAGTGAGGTAAGCCACACACCAGCACTGCTCATGGAAGATGTGAAAAATCCTGCCCTCCCAGTGGAGTCCCAGTGATGAGATGACAGAGGGTTGGGAGCAGCTATAGCTTGTTGGAAAATCTTAGTGTCTATGCTTCTTCCCTGAGTGTGGTCACTAGGTAGATCACGGCTTAATTCTTCACCTGCAAACACTGTGAAGAAGCTGGGGGAGAATTCTTCACTGATTGTAAACCTGCAAACACCGGGGACGAGAGGGAGAACAAGGCTCAGGAGGTGAAAAGCTTTTACAGGTTGAGTTCAGGACCAGCGAACAGAAGGCATCTGCAGGCCATGCCAATGTCAAGTTGGGGAAGTCAGACCAAAGGAGATGTGGTGTTTCTTCTGCACATTTGTGTGATGCCAGCCTGGCTCCATGCCTGTTTACGGATGGGAGATGCAGGAGGATGCAGCAGGAGCTAAAAGCCAGAGAGACAACTGGAGAGCCAGCACTTCCCTCCATGGCACAGAGAAGGAACTGTGACTTGGAGCCAGAAGAGTGGTGGGGAGGAAGAGAGAGGCACAATTTGCTTTCAAGCCCCCTCTCTTCTTCAGGGCTACATCGAATGAAGCGTGAGGCAGCAAGCAATGATGCAGAGGGAGTAACTGTCAGGCAAGGGACAGGTCAAGAGAGGTTCTCCTCCCCCTCTACTCTGCCCTGGTGAGACTGCATCTGGAATATTGTGTCCAGTTCTGGGCCCCTCAGTTCAAGAGGGACAGGGAACTGCTGGAGAGAGTCCAGCGCAGAGCCACGAAGATGATGAAGGGAATGGAGCATCTCCCTTACGAAGAAAGGCTGAGGAAGCTGGGTCTCTTTAGCTTGGAAAAGAGGAGACTGAAGGGTGACCTTATTAATGTTTATAAATATGTAAAGGGTGAGTGTCAGGAGGATGGAGCCAGGCTCTTCTCTGTGACATCCAGTGACAGGATAAGGGGCAATGGGTTCAAGCTGGAACATAGGAAGTTCCACTCGAATATGAGAGAAAACTTATTTACAGTGAGGGTGACAGAGCACTGGATCAGGCTGCCCGGAGAGGTTGTGGAGTCTCCTTCTTTGGAGACATTAAAAGCCCGTCTGGATGTGTTCCTGTGTGATCTGATCTAGGCGTTCCTGCTCCAGCAGGGGGATTGGACTGGATGATCTTTCGAGGTTCCTTCCAATCTCTAACATTCTGTGATTCTGTGAAGGGCAGAGCTGGGGAGCACCAATGGGTGGGAAGGAGCCAAAAAGCCATCACATCCTAGTCTGAGGGTGCAGCGGCATGTCACAATAATCCGAAGTGCTAGTGCTCCCCCTCTGTCTGCTATTTCTACAGCAAACAGAAGCAGCTGAATGAGACAGCTCAGCTCACTGGTCCAACAAAACACTGCATCCTGCAAAAAGTGCCATCTCTTTCATTCTTAGAAAAAACTCATCCCTCACTTGTAGCTGCACTAGCTTTGACACAAAGCAGGAGCTGGGTGCTCCTGTGGGATCTGGGGGCAGGAAGAGGCAGGCAGGGAGGCAGAGGAGTGACCCACAGCGCTATGAATGCAGCACAGCTGCTGGAAGAGTGTGGAGAGGGAGTAAAACCTGTAGGAGGTGATTTTACCCAACAGCTTGGGAAGTGGTTGGAGGGCACTTCTGTTCCTCTAACCCTCCTAACTCCTCTGCTGGATGTTAGTCATACTTCTGGCCCAGATAGACTTCTGCTTAGGGATGAACCTGTAAGGGAGAATATGAGATGGGTGAAAGCCTCAGGTAACCTCAGAGCTCTTTGCAGAAAGTGAGACCAGGGAAGGGGGTTGTTCACCTGAGTTTCCTCCACTGATGCAGCCACTGCATGGGGATCCTGAGGGGGGGATGGGGGGAAGCTGCAGCTGCAGCACTCAGAAGTGGGTCTCAAACCCATGTGTATAAGAAAAAAATGAAGGCTGATCAGACCAGACCGGTCCTTGCAAGTCCTGTTTTCCAAGCGTTTGTGTATATAACCATGACGCTGCACTTCTGATATTTCTTTTTCATATTCAGTTTTAAAACAAATCAAATGGCTTATCCTGTATTGCAGAATGCAGTGAAAAAAAAAAAACAAAAACAAAAAAAAAAAAGACATTTCTCTGAGGAGCTTACATTTAAATTTGGCCATAAGAGCAGACAGAGAAAATACAGTAAGTTTTAGAAACAAGGATATGTCTGCAAAGAGGAGAGGAGATAGAGCTGTCCTGTGTTCACTGTGGGAGGACTGCAATGACAGGAAGAAATGTGGATGGAGCAGATGCCTTGGGACCCTTTATTGAAGTGAGAAGTGAGGAACAGTGAGAAGAGCCAGAAGACATTGCCTGGAGAGGCTGTAAGAGTCCCCACTAGACAGCTTGAGGAGTAGGTTAGGCACAGCCCAGTCAGTAATGCCATGGCTGCAGTGAGGCTGGATGAGGTGAGCCCCTGAAAATACTCCAGCTCTGTTTCTGAGGAGTCCCCTTGCCATCACCTTCACCTACCCCAACCAGTACTGTGCTGTTTGAAACTAGTTTAATACACTCATTTACTCAGGGCATGCACCAGTTCAATGCTCTCCTCACTCTCCACCTCCTTCCGAAGAACTTCCTTGCCTGGCTTAAGTTTCCTTTTGAGGCTTAACACAACTTGGCTGTTGGCCCCCTTTACTTCCCTGCTGACACCCCAGGAGATACCCCCCCTTTACCTGTAATCTCCCCATCTCCTGCCATCTCTTAGACAGTCCCTGCTACATCCCAGTATGCTCTCTGCAGCCATCATCTCCCCAGCACAGAGAGGCATCCTGAATGAATTGGGACTAAGGGAAATTTGATAAGAATCTTCAGGCAGGCAGAGACTGTTCCAAGTGAGGGCATGAAAGAGGCATAAAGCCAAGAGCCAGCAAAGGAGCTCTAGGCCATTGTCCAAAGCTGACTGCAGCCAACAGGACTGATTTGAATGGGCTTTGGACCAGAATCTTGGAGAGCAGTTGTGAACGAGGATACCAGGGGTATAATGTGTGTGGAGATCTGAGGACAGAAAAGTGAGGAGAAGGGATTTGTTCAGCCATTCAAGCGTGGGTTGTACAGGACATATAATGGCTTTTTAGTGCCACCAGGGCTCTCCAGATGGTGCCATAGACATTTGCAGGTTCCACTCCATGGGGCTGATGTTTTACAGGACAGCAACGGGCTGATGTATTGCAGCAGCAACAAGGATTTGAAGGGGAAAAAAACTGCAGAGGGAGGAGGACAAGTGGAACTGTACTACCCTGCACAGTGCTACCGTGCTGCTCGGTTGGAAACAGATACTGAGTGGTTTCAAAGCTCCTCACACTGATCCCTGGCGGCACAAGCCCCAGAAGGGAGGGAGGGTGTGCCAGCCGAGGCGACCCCTCTCCGGAGGTCAGACCGGGCCATAATGCGCTCCGGAGGAGGCAGTACATTTCTCACTGCCCCCTCTAACTTCTGCTCTTCGCCTTCGCAGGAGAGATACTAAAGGCAGTAATTCAGCGGAGTGCACCGGGGCAGGCAGAACGCAACCGGAGCCGGGGGAAATCCCCGTATGGAGAGCCCCGCTGGCTTCGCTCTTGAAGCCGGGGGTCAGATCGGTGAAGAGGGAGGGCGGCAGGGCAGGGGCAGGGTGCTATCGGAGCCGGTGGCGGCTGCGGGTGAGGTTCCGCCGCCTTCGCCTGTCCCCGGCCCGGCTCCGGTGCCCCGCGGAGACGCTGCCACCTGCCGGCCGCGCCGCGACAGGGCAGCCCCGCACAGCGACAACGACAGACACAGGGCGGGAAGGGACGGGACGGGACGGGCAGGCAGCGCGCACCCGCGGATCTCGGGCGGGGAAGGTCCGCCCTGTCCCGCGGGTACCAAGCGATCCTGGACGGCATTGTCTCTCCCTTCCTCTTTCTTTATTTTCTATTTATTTTTTTCATTTTTTCTTTCTCTTTTTCTTTTTCTTTCTCTTTTTTCTTTCTCTTTCTCTTTTTTCCTTCCTTCCTTCCTTCCTTCCTTCCTTCCTTCCTTCCTTCCTTCCTTCCTTCCTTCCTTCCTTCCTTCCTTCCTTCCTTCCTTCCTTCCTTCCTTCCTTCCTTCCATCTTTGACTCAGATCCTCTTGCCTTTGACCCAAAACCTAGCCCCTGGGCGGTTGCAGGGCAGTTGTGTCTCTGCAGAGGGAGGATGGAAGGGGCCAGGTGAATAGCACAGCAGAGGAAGGCTGGATGATGCAGGCAGGGAGCATAAGGTACTTGCTGAGCAGCACAAGGTGGAACAGGGGCTGCAGCTGTATTCCACTGCAGATTGGGAGTGACCAGCTGTGGTCCCTGCCCTTCCTAATTCAAAAAGCAAACTATCCTGGACCATGTTCCAAGCCGATTCCAGCCCTGCAGTACAGAGGTGCAGCAATGAGAGCGCCCCTGGCTGTGAACAAACAGGTAGCAATTCCCTACTGGGAGCCAAAGACTCGGGTTGCTCTTGGTCAGCATGCCAGCAGGCTGGAGTTGGCAGATGGGTGTTGGCAGCTGTCCTCAGCCCAGCCATTCAGCCCTACCAACTGCACAAGCTCAATTCTGTGTGGCTTCCTGGCAAGAACAGCAGAAATCAGTACTGCAAGTTCAGTACAATTGGAGCATCTACCCTGATCTTGCTGGTTTTGCCTTCATGCTGAGGAAGTAAGCAGAAAGGAGTTGATCCCCTGGGACATCTCCTAAGTCATCACTAAGTATGTTCACGTCTCCAGGTACCCAGGACTTCTTCCAAAAGCATGAAAAGGAATGTCTTTCCTGAACTGGCTTATGTGATTTCAATGCCATTTGTGAATCTGAGACTACATCTACACCTGTAAGTTGAGATGTCTCAGACCACTCAGCTCCGAGGCCAGCTGTCACCAAATGGCCCGTATGCAGAACACTTCTCTGTTATCCTCGAGGGCCGGTTGGTTGCACCCGAACCATGCCCTGGGAACAGTCCCTTGCTTGTAGTAACTCAAGCCATGTCCAGGAATTCCTCGGACAAGCAACAGCTGGCCCAAACCAAGAGCTAGCTGGCTGTGGAACATGCCAACCGTTTGCTAACCCAGCTGATTGAGCTGCAGTGCTCAGGAGTATTCCCTAACACTTTCAAATTTATTAGGACAGATGTAGAAATCCAGCCTGACCTTTGCTTCTGTGGCTCATCAAGTGGGCATCCTGACAGCAGCAAGGAAGATTGCTATCATCTGAGCAGGTTATGGATAATTTTATAAAATCTCCATTAGAGTGAAGAGATTTGTGGTTTTTGATGCTGTGGGGTGCCAGAGCAGTGAGCAGCTGTGAGCCATCCTGAGACTCTCTAAACCAGGACTGACTTGAACTTGAAGAGTGCTGCTGTAGGGATCTGAGTGCCTGCTGATTTGGGAGTCTCATGTTGTTCATAAAACAACATACAGAGAGTGTGATGTTCACAAAGGAAAAATATACAGAGCAAAATTAAATGTCAGAACTGTTTCTTGGAACATTTAAAGCCAGATAAAACCAAGCTGCTGATTCTTTGAGTATGAATCACAGGTTTGTGCTGATGTGCTCCTAATGGTTCACACCAGCCCTTGATTTTCCTTGGGCTAGGAGGAAGGGACCTGTAGGCTGAGCAGGCTGGGTGACCGGGAAGGGAAGCGGCATGGTGGCACACCATGGCAGACGTGGCTGGAAAGGAGCAGCAGCTGCCAGGGTGCCACTCTCCTGTCCCTTTTTGTGGGCTCTGCAAGCTGCCGTGGTGCATTCACTCGTGCCCTTCTCAGCAGGGCTTCCCTTTGCTCTGGACCTCAGAGCAGATCACACACTGGCCAAGAGGGGAAGGAGTTGGGTTTTCCAGTGCCCATGGTAGGATGCCTGGGGACGGATGTGAATGGGAGGAAGCTGAATCCCCCCCGGCCCCTGGACCATCATGGACTTTGCTGGGGCTGCAGAGCCATTGCCATGTCAGCTCCGGCTGCCCCTGCTCAGGAGGCTGCTTGTGTTGGACCAGTGTCGAGCCTGTGTTTTCCTGCCCTGGTTCAGGAGCATGCGCCCACAGGCAAAGAGATAACGCAGGGCATGTTTCACTAGCAGGAGCCATCCGCAGAGGCCAAGCCTCCAAGGGTGGAAAACACCTTTGGACCCACGTTGGGAGCTTGGTGGGGGAGTGACTGAGAATGAAAGAGGTCCACAGCCCTGCTCTGGCTTTGGAAGAGCAGGATGTCACTACTGGGAACAGAAAAAGGATCGTGTTTCTAGATTGAAGTCCTGGAGGAAGAAACATGCTACTGATAAGAGTAAGTTGCTTTTTCTTCTGAGTCACTACATTCCTGGGAGTCGTTGCACAAGATGTTTATAGAGACCCTGTCCCAGCTCCCTGTGGTAACATCTATAGGTGCATATAAGCATACTGATGAGGATCAAATAAATCTAAAACACAAACATTGTTGCCACAGAAACAATATGTTGCACTTCTGTATATGAAAAATTAGTGGTTTTTATTTATTCTTATTATTGCAATTTATGATTCATTAAGCAGCACATTTTTATTTTAAACTAGAATAAAAACTATTTGGTATTGCTGATAGTTGGTGATTCTCACCAAGAGCCAATGTAAATTCCCTCTCATGTTCTTACATTTTACAAATAACAAAAAAAAAATCCCTAGATTAGGTGAGGACTGGAATTTCCCAAATATTTAACCGAAAGCTTGAATTATATTTAAAGAAACCTCAATAGTTAACTGTTACACAGCTCTTTTTATCACTTCTGACAATCCCCATAGGAGGAATTGTCTCCTTTTTTAATTCTGGGAAAAGGAAGAAAAATTTTGGATGCTAGTGCTTTCTGACTCCTGCTTGATTTGGGAGTTTAAATTCCTCTGGAGGCTCAGAAGGTCTCTGGTGTCCATATCTTACCCATCTTTCATTCGAGATGCCTAAATGCAGAATTGTTATCTTCAAAACTCTGAAACCCACTTGATCATGGAGGCCCCTGAATGATCCCCCCAGTTTTCAAGGTTTGAGTTTTGCAGCAGAACATTTTCCAAAGCCTTGCTTAAAAGCAAGCCCTTGTCAAAAAGCCCTAACTGGCCTTTCTGTTGTCATTCAGAGATGCAAGGGAGCAAGCAAGTCTTGTAGCCCTGAGAGATTTTTCTGTTTGCATGTTGAGACCATGGCATGGAAAAATGAGACCACATGCAATCTTGGTTTCCAGGACTGAAAGTTTGTCTTGTTTGCCTGCAGAGGAAGGGGCGTTCTGCAGTGAGGAACATCCCTTTCCAAAGAATGCCAGAGATAAGGCAGCTTTTCTCTTACAAAGGTCTTTGGCTCTATGCAAGGTATCTGAAGGATGGGGCTGTGACTCTGTGGAAGACAACAAGGCACATCAGAGGAAAAGGATTTGACTCAAAAGCAAAACTGCATGAGCTTGCAACAGCTGCCAACAAATGCCTGTCTGACTAAGGGAAGATGAATGCTCAGAGCAGGAAAGGTCCATGTGCTCTGTTTGGTTTGTTCTCACCTTTTCCAATCCTGCCTGTTACAGCTGGGTGCAGGAGAATCAGGAGGCGGATAATGAGACCAGACGTTACATTTGGCATCTGTCTAGTTGTCTTCGGTCCAGCTCAAGTGCTAGGAATCAGCAGGTTGGAAACGAACAGTTAGAAGTTTAAACTAAAAGATTTAGATGAGATATAAGGAAGAAATTTTTTACTATGATGGTGCTGAAACACTGGAACTGGTTGCCCAGAGGGATGGTAGATGCCCCATCCCTGGAAATATTCAAGGTCAGGCTGGACAGGCCTCTGAGCAACCTGATCTAGCTGAAGATGTCTCTGCTCATAGCGGGAGGGGTTGGCCTAGATAACCTTTAAAGGTCCCTTCCAACCCAACCCATTCTATGATTCTATGATTCTATGATTCTATGATTCTATGAAGCACACAAGATCTTTAAGAAAGGGAATGATGCACTTTTATTAATTTGAGGAATTGAATCAAAACTTCTACCTTGACCAATAGATTGGCTATTATATTTGATAATTATCTATTATAGATAGATAGATTACATTAGGTATTACATTAGGTTAGACATTATAATAATTAGAGAAAATAAGTAACAAGATGAAAATTATTCTGGTTATCTGCCATCTTGCCAATAGTTAATTGGACTGGGGCCTGCTGGATGCCACAGCTCTGTATACAGACATCCACGTGAACGTGAAATGAGAATCTTCCATGAGTTTTCATCCTCTCTTTTCCCGTACTTCCCAGACTTTGAAAGCATCTGCAGGGAGATCCAGTGAGTGCTGTCCCAAAATAGATGATACTTCTATTTAGACATACAGGAGTAGAAAGGGATTCCTGGGCCTCTGCCTCCAGTCTCCTGGCAACAAACTGTTTGTTTTGGGGAATAGCTCAAATTTTTCTGTCTCTTTGCAAGCAAGCTTCTGTCCCAATCTTTCAAAGAAGGTGAGTTTGACTTCTGAAAGAGCCAAAAAATGAGAATGGGATTGGGGGCACTACAGAAGCTGAGACACTAATTAGAAGAAACTGTGTTCACCTGAGTCACAGCATGGCAGGTCAGAAGAAAGCTCCTCCTCATCAGCAAGCAGAGCGGGATTGTCCTACCACCACCAAGGAGCTCAGCTCGAGCAAAGCCTGAAGAGCTGCTAAGGTCTCCAGGAGTCTGGCCCCATCTGTCCCCAGAGGTTCCTGACACTTCTCTGTCATGGTTTTAATCCAGTAACCAAAGCTGTTTTGCTTAGGAGCTTCATAGCATGCTCCTCCCAGACACTTGTCCTCTGCTGCATCAGGCCAGCCAGCCCACACCTGTTCATACCAAGGTGCCCTTGTTTTCTTGTTGAGTTACCTGTGCAGCAAGATGCGCCTTCAGCAGACTCTTGTCCTGCTGATTTTCCTTACCATTTATGAGCTGTTTGCTCCTGGAAGGCCTCCAGCGCTGCTTCTTTGGCATCAGCTCAACTTTTGCTTTCATCTGTAACTGCTCCAAACTTCATCACTGAGCCCCATTACCCAGGTGGGACCCAGGGAAAGTGTTTAGTCATGAATTTTGGCTATGAAGAATTGCATCCAGCAGAGCTGTGTCAACTCCCTGATTTCCACTCCAGCCACTGATGGAGAGGCAAAGCGAAACCTATGGCCTCGCACAACCCTCTGGAGCCAGGATTTAAGTCACCCATAGTGAACCCCCCCAAACTCCCCCAGTTTCTGACGGATGGGCTCTGCCCTGTTATAAGGCTGGAATGTGTGCTTGCAGCCACTCCTTCACCCAGGGATGGAAACAGCCTGCCTCACCAATGCCTCTCATGGGCAAAAAGCAGGGGGTAGATGTCTTCGAAATTATTACTTACTGTTGATATAAAGGGGTTTTTTAATTAAAAAAAAAAAATAGTGTCTTCATATTGCAGACCCAGAGTGCTCAGCTACCTAAAAGATACTCAAGATAAGAGAAAGCAGATATTTTTGGTTTAGATACCATCCAAGTCCTCTGTCTAAGGACCTTACTGCTCTCCCCATGGTGGCCTATGACACGTACAGTCATTTCTTGCCTAAAACTCAAAGAGCTTTCTTGAAAAACTCTTACATTTGGCTAAAAGCTAAGCCAAGAGAAGGGATCCTAAGTGCTTTGTTATTGTACAGTGATAGGAGCAGGAAGATCCGTCAAGAGAGAGAGAGCAGTGGTCTGTCGTCCTGCAATTTTGGGGTGAAATCTTCTGATGTCCTAGATTTTACCCAGCCTCAGCAGAGGCTCTCCAAGGCCACCCGCTCCAGCCCCTGCCAGGCAGGCAAGGTGCAGGGCTCTGACCCATTGTGCTACACTAGTCCGGCTCGGCTCACTGCTGCAGGACAGTGGGGAGATCTGTGAGGGGAGAAAACACCCATGGGTTGGGCGGGGGGTCAGCACAACCAGCTCACCTCTCCCAGCAGTGCTTCTGGTTCAATGTCATAGTCCAGCCACTGAACTGGTTCAGTGAATATCCCCCCAAATAAACAAGATATCCAGTTTGTGCCTTTTTACACTCCTTTACGATACTTGAGGAATATAAAGGAAGCCGGAAGGTTGGCAGTTTATTTGTTTGGGGCCAGGAGCGGGGAAATGTTTGAAATTGGGTGTGGATGTAATTTGCTTGGTTGGTTCCTTTTTACACTGAGAAATTCAAGTTTTGCATTGCCATTATAAAAAATTTGAGGAGAGCTCAGAAAATTAAAGTTTGCTAGCAAAGAGGGGAAGACATCTGTAATGGAGAAGTTTAAAATGTGTCAGGCTTGTTCATATGTCTCTAATGAACTTTCTGGAGACATGAAACCTTCGTGGACATCAAACACTTCATTTTAAGGAGGGCAACTCTCTTTCTTGAAAGTCCTACAGGTAAGAGACTGAAATCTTGATACTTACAGCATTAAAGACAATGAGGAGCACAGTGCTGAAGGATTATAGGAACTGACACAAATCTTGCTGTGCCCAGGCTGGTGCTGGGGGTGGTGGCATGCCAGTCTTGCAATGGGGAGCCCTGGGCTCTGCCAGCCCTGTGCTACCTCAGCCCTTGAGAAATGCCCGCAGAACCATGTCAAGCAGCACCTCTTACACCCCCAGATCCTTTCTGATTAATTTGTGTAGTGATGGCCCTTCATAACTCCATGGTAATCTTTTTTTCGTGCTTCCATTAATTATTCCTGGAAGCAAATAAAAGAGCCCACCAACATCTCTCCCTCCCTCACACCACAGGCAGCTTTTCCTTAGGAAGAAAAAACTTGTGCTCATTTTCAGTGGGACAATGCCGACTTTTGAACCTCTAACCACTAAACAAACAAACCTTGCGCTCTGCTCCACAATCCAAACAGGGTTTATTGACAGGCGTATCGCAGCAACCTGTAGCAACTAGGGCAGCAGCCCGGACGGGGATCAATGCTGCGGGGGCGGCCCCGGGTGCCAGAGGGCATCCTCGAAGGGATGGCACCACCCAGGGTAGCCCACACCCCTGCTGCCAGTATAGCCGTTGCCCCCTGAGAGCCCTTGTGCCTTCTTGGGGACAGCACAGAAGAAGGAGCGGGTCATGGTGCCTGCAAAGCCCTTTTAACTTGGCCATCCCTGGTGCAGCTGCTCTCCTCTGGCTTAAGGCTGGTGCTGCAGAGCTGAGCCCCTCAGTTGGGGTGCTACTCAGCTTTAGGTGCCCCCAGGGAAGCAGCTCCTCCAGAAAGATCCAAGGATGCTTTAGAGGCAAAGAAGGACAGATCTGGTTGCTACCTCCCTCTGGTCCAGATTGAACCATGGACGCTGGAACCAGCAGGACGTGGTGTGTGTCAAGCCCACATGCAGTGAACATATCTGCCTGGGTGCTGCACCCATGTCTCCTGGCCAGACCTGCTTCAGAGACTACACATGAGGCAGAAAATCAAGCATGTTCTCTGCACTGAAGGTGCTGCCTCCCACCATGTTCTTCTCCCAGGTGCAGGAGCCCTGAATCAGGTTTGCACAGCTACACATCTGCTGCCAGCCAGCACCCAGCCCCTGGCCCAGCAAGCCACAGAGCTACATACAGCCGAAAATGAAGTGTGGAGCCTTTGAGGCTGGTGCTCACTATTTCCCCAAGCTCTCCCAGGCAGAGAGAACTACCTTGTCTGTGAGACCAGGGCCTGGCAAATCAATCCTCCCCATGCAGTCCTGCAGATCCTGCTGGCATTTGGCTTTCAGCAAAAAGATGAGAACAGGGTCAGCAAGGAGAAAAACAAAGTGCCCCAAAGGCAAATGGAATACCTTAAAGAAATTTGACTAGAAAAGTGGAAAAACATGGAGCCAAATGCTGGAGAAGTCAGAAACCCACACATGTTTGGGGCTGGACAACGCTTCCATCCCTGCCACAGCCCAGGCCCACACAAGCTGGTCCCACACCCAGCCCTGGGCACTGGCTGCAGCACAGCCACCCCAGCCCAGCTGCATGGCCTCGCATCTCAGTGGGGTTTCTCCTGGCCATAATTAAGAAGTACACATGGCAAACAGCCAGGGTGGTGATTTGGCCAAATCAGCTGGACTTTTCTTGCTTTCGTTTCCAGGTTGGAGAGCTGCTTGGCATCTCTATCCTGGCTCCCACCATCTAACAACCAGCATGTGGAAATGGGCCACCGCCTGTGCAGAGTGAGCTCAGGTACAGCACAGGGCTCTTCCGAGGATTTCTGCTCCTGGTGGGGCTGCAATGAAGCCTACATAAAGCTGATCAAACCAAGGAGACTTTGGAAAACTAACTGGAAACAAAAAAAACCTCCAAACAAGCCAAAAACTGTAAGGAGGTGAGAAACAGCACATAATTTAACCAACACGACATTGCACACACAAGCAAGGCTCCTCACTCCAGCTTGAAAAGGACACTTTTTCCAGAGGAGACTTCATTCTTCCAATTTCTCTGCAAGTGCAGCTAATAAATCTCACTGGATGACTATCAGCACGGGATTTATGGGTTCTTTTACAAGTGCCTAACATTAAGCAATTCACTTCTAAACGTTTAAACAGTGGCTTATCTTGTCTGCTCTAGCCCTTAGGACAGGAGGAACATTTTGCATATTTAGGGTTACAAGAAAAAAAAATAAAATAAAAGTATAAAATAAAAAAATGTGCTTTAATTTTTTTTCCTGTTAAAATGCATCGTCAGCCCAACAACATTTCTAAGGTCTTTTGGACCGATCCCTGAGATTCACCGGGGGTGGACTGGCAGGCTGTGCCCCCCTTTTCTCGAACAAACTCCAGGGTATAAAATCCCACCCAAACAAAATAATAATAATAATAATAATAATAATAATAATAATCAAGCCATGGCCACGCTTCCCCCGGACGACTAGACACATACACTGTACACCTGTACACACTGCCGGCCCCGCGGGGCGGTGTAGTGCATGGGGGGAGGAGGGGGCCGCTCCCACCGTTCTCCCCCGGCCTGGCCCGGCCCCGCCGCGGCCGCGTCTTCCAGCATCAGTCCCTGCGCCGCGTCCCCCGGCCGCTGTCACTGGGGGGCGGCAGGGCCCAGCCCGGCGGCAGCCGCCCCCCCCGCGGGACCCTGCAGCGGGGCGGCGGGGCTGAGCGGCTCCGCGCCCCCGGGCTGCGACTGCTGCAGCTTCTTCTTGTTGATCTTCCTCTCCTTCGCCCGTCTGTTCTGGAACCAGATTTTCACCTGCCGGAGGGGGGAGAGGGGAGTGAGGGGGTGTTTCCCCGCGGCGTTCACCCTTCGCGGGGAGACGCACCGGCAGCGCATCCCAGCCCCGCGCGTCCCCGGCCCCACGCGTCCCCGGCCACACCCGGAGTAAGTCGGAAACGCCACTCGCGGGACAGACCTGCCTCTCCGACAGCCCCAGGTTGGAGGCCAGCTCCGCTTTCCTCCTGATGGTGATGTAGCGGCTGTAGTGAAACTCCTTCTCCAGCTCCAGCCGCTGGTGGTCGGTGTACACGACGCGGTACTTGTCTTTCGTCCTGGTTTTAACTGTGGAGAACAAAGCCGGGGTTGGGAAAGCCAAAGCCAAAGGGCCTGGGCAGCTCCGCTCCCGGCGGGTGCAAGGTGGGCAGGACCCAGCCTCCCCGGCCTCCTGCTCGCCTCTCCCTGCCCTGGGCTTGACTGCTCACAGCGAACAGAGGTAGAAGAGGAGCAGTTCCACAATTCCGTGGGGCCATGGTGCAGGAACCTCGGGCAGGCCGGCTGCAGGGGCAGCCCAAGAACGAACGGGCTCCGGGTCCGGCTGCCAGCCCCAGACCGCAGCACGCCGGGACATTGTGCTTGGGACACCTTCACCGGGACTTCCTAGTGACTTTCGGTTTTGTTTTGCCTTCCCTACCGAGAACAAACTTTCTACAAAGAGAACGGAAAAGGGGAAAGAAACAAAAGGCCCGTTTAGGGCACAGCAGCTTCGTTTCTAGACGAGAAACACGGATCTAGGCGGGGAACACCGGGACGGGCCGTCGGGGGCCTCCAGGGGCCCGGCCAGGCTCCGGCCCCTCTCCCCACGCTTCGGCCCCGGCCGCTGCAGTCGGTACAGCGCCTAAAGCGACTTCTCCGTGACCCTGGAAGCACGATGTGCAACTTTGGCCCTCAAAAAAAACCCCAACCAGCAACAAAAACCAACCAACCAACAAAAAAAACCCCGAAAAACCAAACACAACGAACTCCAAGGGCGAATGCCAGCGAGCGGCCGGCGAGCTGTGCGTGGCCGCAGCCGCCGGCCTCCTCTCTCCCGCAGGTTTCTTGTTCGACTGGTTGTGTCCCCGGCCCTCCCGTTCCCCGGGAAGCCGATGCGGGGAGTCTCTGCCCCCAAGGTGCTTAATGGCTAGCAGGCCGACTTTGTTCAGGTAAACTCTCTACAAACCACAACAAAGCACCCTGTAAAGATACAAGCCTGATCAGAGAAAACTCCCCAGAGCCAGCGAATAGGGAACACAGTCCCAAACAATGCCGGACAAGGAGATCTTATCAAAGAAAAACCCTTCTCAAAGCCTTAATGACAGCCACATTCTGTTTGAATTACCACTACTGAACAAATGGCGGCAGGCGCTTTCATCCCCCCAGCCCTGCACATTAACATAAACACTGGCTCCAAAGGCAGAATTTGAATGGGGACAAGGGACCGGCCACCACCGCACAACCCCAAACTGTGGGAACACCACTGGCTGCTGTGGGAAGAGCGACGGGCCTGGGAGAGCCCCACCGCCATAGCCACCCGGGCGTAGCTGCTGGTCGCGGCCGGCACCGGGGGGGGGGGCACCGGGGCTTTCCCCGAGGCGCGGCGGCCGCGAGCGTGGCCGGGACCCCCAGCCCGCGCTGCCCGAGGAGCCCCCGCCGGCCGTGGCGCAAGGCAGGGGATGAGAGAGGAACGCCATCGGTATTTACTGCGAAAAGTCGCCATCCCCTTTTTTTTTTTTTTCTTTTCGGCCACTATATCTAAATAATAATAATTAAAAAACCCACTCAAAGAAATAAAATAACAGAATAAAGGAAAAAGAGTAGACGACAGTCGTGGAAAGCGTATATCAAAGCGAGAACACACATCTCCTCTGGCAGAATGCAAGAGGGGAAATAAAAGAGAGGGTCTGCGGGATATTAACATCACAAGGGAGCGCGGCGCCGGTCGCGGCCCGACCAGTCCTGCCCGCCGCTGGCGGATGGGGTTTTGGGGGTCACGCCCTCACACCTCCCGGCCCCACCGGCCCGGCGCAGAGGGGGGCCCAGCCCGCGGGGGTCGGCGGGCAGGGGCAGCCGCTGTTTGGGAGGCCTGGCCGCATGGAGCCCTTAATGAAGGGTAGGCGCCCAGTGACTCAGAAACAAATGCGGAGCGACACCGGCCGATGATTTATATGACTATAATTGGTTATAAAAATCTTCCAAGTGGTTATAAGCGGACGAGCGGAGCAGCGGGAGGAAGAGCCAGCGCTTCCTCGGCATCCCGGGCCATTCCCTCCGAGGCACCGGCGCTCCGGGGTCGGCACCGGCCCCTCCCTGGCGGGGAGCCGCTCCCGCCGGTGCCCGCCCGCCCGCCGCCGGACAGGCTGCCGATCGAGCCCGGCAGCTCCCGTTCTTCCGAGGACCGGCCCTCAAGCGGGTTTGTTTCGGGGTGCTTTCCCCTCCCCGTCCGCCGCGTTACCCGGCGTACGGTGACCCGGGGGGGCGGTCGGCGGGTCAGCCCCCCGCGTGCCTCGCCCGTCCCACGCTTACCCTGGCTGCTGAGCGGGGGCTGCGCTGGTTTCCTCATCCACTCGCAGAGGCCGCGGCGCTGCCCGCCGGGGGAGAGCGGCTCGGGGGCGGAGGCGGCGGCGTTGGCGGCGTTGAGGGGCTGCATGACCCCGGAGGAGCAGTGGGGAGCGGGGCCGGCGTGGTGGTGGGCGTGCGGGTGGTGGTGGTGGTAGTCGGCGGGGCTGTAGGCCATGGCAGCGGCAGGGGAGCCGCCGTTGAGGCCGTGGACGGCGGCGGCGGGCGGCGGCGGCCCCTGTCCGTAGGCGGCCCAGTCGTCGCGGAGCGGGGCGGCGTAGGGCGCGGGCCAGGCCGGGCCGGGGGACTGGGCGCTGTCGAGGTTCACATGGTAGCCGCCGTAGTCTGCGTACTGCGGGGCGCCCACGAAATTCTGCGCCGCCAGGTTGAGCCCCCCCGAGTGTCGCACCGGGCCGGGGTACATGGGCCCGTCCTTCTCCAGTAGATAGCTCACGTACATACTGGCGGGGTCCCGACGACGGCTCTCCGCATGCTGCTCGGGGCTCTGGCCGCTCCTGCTGCTGCTGCTGGTGGTGCTGCCCGGGGCCGGGCTGCCCGGGGCGGGGAGGGGGCAGGCGGAGGGGCCGCGGCCCCGCGCTGCGCTCCGCGCTCCGGGTCCGAATCCAATGGCCGGCGGCACTTACATGATTAACGATTGTTTACAAGCCTCTATTAGTAATGGCCCAGACACACCAAAGGCAGGTGACGTGGAGAGGCGCTGGGTATATAGCTACTACCCCTAAAAGACGATTTGCATTTAAAAAGATAAGGAGAGGGCAGCGACCTGATCACAGCTAAATATTCAAGCCTTTATTGTTTAAGAGCTTCCTCCTTCCATTGCAACCTGGTGCACTTTAACCTCCAATCACAGGTTCAAAGAATGAAATCAAGAGACTTGCAAAAGACAGAGAGGGAGATCTAAGGGCGAGGGTGGGAATATGGGAACCCTGTATCGCGGCCGATCTGTAGGCAGCACTTTAACCAGCTCTTCTCCG
>WKFP01015549.1:703599-730520 GCA_011057875.1 Pterocles orientalis | reverse complement strand
GGGGGGGGGGGGAGAAGGGGTGGAGGAGGAGGGAGTTTTGATTAAAAATCCACAAAGCCATTTTGTAGTGGTTGTTTTAAGCAACAAACCCCACCGCGACGGCCTACTGCTTTTTCTAACGCGCTTCCCACCCGCTCTTGCTCCCACTGGGTCACGGGCGATGAAAGAGAGGTAAGAAGAGAAATTCCCCCCCCCGCCTCCAAGGGCGATGCCTCCTTCCCCCTGCTTGTCCTGCAGGGCTTCGAGGCCAGGCGCTGCGCCCTCCCCGCCCCAGTCCGGGCCCCGGTGACGGGAAGGGGTCGAGGGCTTTGAGGCGCCTCTGCCTAAAACACCCGCTGCCCTCGTCCCCTCCTCCGCTGGAGCGAGGCCGGAGAATCCCTCCGACGGCAGCGGCATGGCTGCGGGGCCGGGGACACACGGGGGGACCCACCCGCCTCTGCTGGAGTCCACCGCCCCGGGGGGGGGGTGAGATGGTTCCCTTGGAGTAGCGCGGCCGAGCCCACGGGGGAAACCGGAGACTTGCCCCGCAAAGCACATCGGCTTTTTCCCACTCCGACGCCTTGGAAACCCGCTGGAAATGCTGGTCCTGGAAGGGCGGCTCCCGGGCGAGAGGCAGCCGGCTGCCCCCGCCTTTGAAGAGGGGACCCCCTCTCAGCTCTTCACCCCCCCACCTTCCTCACGGCTTTTATGCTTTAACTTTTCACCCTTAGTGGGGACAATGCCAGACGACGTTTGCATATTCGCATCTTTTCCCGTGACACAGCGAAGAAACCTTTCACTCGCTGAGAAAAAATAATGGATGGGGACGGGAGCGTCCCCCGGTTTCCCCAGCACGGTTCGCCGGAGTACCGGCCGCCCCCGCCAGTTCTCCCGGGGCTTGGGGCGAGCGCGGTTGGGTCCTGCCGGGACTCTCCCACGGACCCCGCTCTATCCCGGCGTCTTTTGTGGGTGGCCGTGTCCCGGGGGTATTTTCTCTCCCCCTTGGGTGACTGTTCTGCGGACCGGGGAGCGACTGTCCCGTGATCACTGAGACGGGGCGTTTTGCAACTGGGGGCAGATTTCGGCTCTGCAGGGGCAGATCTGCCCCTCTACACTTCCTGAAAATGTCCCTCTTCTTCCCCCAACTTCCACCCTGCTCTTTGGGGCAGAGTGTGGGGCTGCCGCGGAGCTGTGTTTTAACACGAGTGGGACTAACTCCGGGGGGACAGGGCCGCTCAAGAGGGTAGGACAGAGCATCGCTCCCGGGGAAGAGACCACGGGCGGCCCCTCGGTGCCTCCCTGGGTATCCCGGCTGTGGGGTACCTACGCCCCGCACACAGACGGTAATTCAGTGCCTGCACCCACACCGTCACTTGTCGTTCTCAGAGTGTCGCTGACGGCCGCAACTGAGACCCTACGGTAACAGCAGCACGACGGGAGGGATGCGGGGACGTCTGCCAGCCGCCTTCTCCGAGGGGGGTTTTCCCTCTCCGCTGCCCATTCTCACCATCGGGCCTCGCCCCCGCCCCGCCGGTGGGGAAACGGGGAGAGGGAGCGGGGCTTGCAGCCCCCGGCGTTCTCAGCCTCGGGAGGCTGAAATGTGGCCCTGGAAAAGAAATTCTGCGTCCCTTCACTGTAATAGCCTCTCCCGATAAGCACCGACACAGCCGGTCTATGCGGATGTGAATTTGATGATGCCATAAAAGGAGGAAGGGGCCATTAAAATGACAAAGCTCTGAAAATATGGTACTAAAATGCACAAAAAAAAAAAAAAGACAAAAACCAAAAACACAGACAAACCCCGAACCATTCCGGATCGGTGTCTAAGCCTCTATCCATAAATCCCTGGCAGGCCGGTGGCAGCGCTGAGCTGGAGGGGTCGGGACCACGGACGAAACCCGTGGGACCGCCGGCTTTGGGGACGGACGAGACCCGCGGGACTTCGGCGGAGGAGCAGGACAATGCTCCCGGGCAGCACCGCGCCCGCCTGGCCTCAGCTCCGCTCTTCCCCGGCCCGGCTCTGCCTTTGGCCGTTGGACAGAGATCCCAGCTGTCCCCCAGCAAGCGGAGGGCTGGGGAGACAGGGCCCTGCCCGCCAACCCCCCCACGAATTGATCCCCCGGCGAACAGCCGCCCCCTGCCCCAGGCCCGCCGCAGCGACCTGCTCGGCTGCTGGGGCGAGGGACACCCTGTCCCCGGGACCCTCTTGTCTTAAAATAAAATAAGAGGGATCCCGAGCCGCGCGCACCCTGAGCCTACGTGCCTGGGGGCTGGCCGAGTTCCCTTTCGTTGCGACTAGGGGAGGATTTGTACCCCTCTTGCCCTCCTGTGATCGGGGCTTCCGGAGGGGATTGAGGAGAGGGGGGATTTCTCTCAGCTGGACTTCCCCCCTTTTCTCCCTGTGGTCCTGGAAGCGACAACCAAGGCGGGAGGTTTCCCGAGCCGGTCCTGGCAGCTGCCCGCTCCTTCCCTGCCTCCGTCCCGGGGTTTTCCGCCAGATCCCGCCCAGAGAAGCGCCCCTGGGAGAGGAGTGGGGACCCCGGGACCGGACCCCGAGACCTTTTCTTTCCCTCTTTGCTTAATTCTTTTTTTTCCCGTTAGATTGAGAGGGAAAATGCGATCCATTGCCTCTCAATCTGACCAGTTGCCTGATCGGGGCTACCGTTTGCAGGGAAATAAATTTTTTTTATTTTCGCTCTCCATCCCGATTCCTGCATTTTCACCGGAGGGGATGCTTCACCGGGGGCTCTAGCCTGGACAGACGCCAGGGTCCCCGCCTTCCTCCTTCAGCCCCAGCCTCGCTTCTTGAGCTGAAATAATTATTCAGAGGGGATCCGCCTGTCCCGAGAGGGAGCCAGGTCAGCAGCACTATTGCGTGAGGAACAGCCGGGGCAGGGCTGTGCTGCCCGCTCCCCGGGGAGCGGCGGCCGGTGACCGGGTCCGGAGCGGACATCTCGCTTGGGAGCCGACTCGAGCCCCGGGACTGGGGCGGACGGGGATAATGGGAAGGAAAGCACAGCTCGGGGATCCCCGTTCCGCACCAGACACCTCCTGTAAGCCCAGAGAAGGGCCGAGTGATGCCATCCTTCCTCCACCGGTTGCTCCCGCTCGCCGGGACCCTTGCAGGGATGCGGATTAATCTTCTTCTTTATTTCTAACCGTTTGCGGGTTTAAAGAATTTATTTTTCTGTCACTTAGGAGAAGCTCGGTGTGGGGAGAATCCTCCCCTCTCCCCTCACCTTAACGACACGAAACTGGCAGCTTTGTTTGCAAGGTTAAAAAAAAAAATTGCTTGAAAGCACTTTGGTGGCCGAGGAGAGAGAAGGGAAGGAGGAATCGTGTGTTAGTTAGTCCGACCTGTGGAATTTATGACTCCCCCTAAGCACAGACATGATAAGGACTTAGAAAACATCTTGGATCTTTTCAAGCCGGCAGCCCCCGAGGCTTTGATGTAGATTGCGTTGCAGAATAACCCAATACTTTTATCGTGGGGTTGATACTCGGCTTGTTTAAGCGCATGCCTCTAGGAGCGGGTTAGATGCTCAACGCTCGCTCCAGAGCGGATTCATGTTGCTGGGAAGGAAGCAGTAGGCGGGGGAGGGGACTGGCACCTTGTGCCAAGCTGGGGCACCGCCGCCCTGCGACCCTCGGCTCCGCCGCCCCTCACCGGCCCCCACCGCGGTCCGCCCCTGCCGTCCCCGCCAGAGCTGCCTCTTCACACAGGTGCTGTCGGGCCCGAGCTCGCATTGTCCCGGGAAACAGGAACGTAAGGAGAGAAGGAGGGAAAAAAGGCAAATTATACACCAGAGGCTGCAAATCATGCAGCCACATGCCGGTGGGGATGTCCCCGAGCGGCTCCCTCAGGCTCCCTCCCGGAGACCAAAGACTGAGCCCCGTTGCGCTCTGTGACCCTGTTTTGCACGGACCAGGAATTGCTCTGGGCCCTTTGGAAGTCCCTGGTGCACCGCGATTGGAGCCCCCCTGGGACGCCTCTGGTGGACTGTGAAATAATTAAAAAAATATTTAATTTAATTTAATTTAATTTAATTTAATTTAATTTAATTTAATTTAATTTAATTTAATTTTATTTTATTTTATTTTATTTTATTTGTATCTTCTTAAAATGGCAAGGGGCAGGAAAGCTGCACCAGCGGTCCCCAGGTCCGCGGTGCATGCCCCGTCCGCCTGCAGCAACCTTGTGCCCGGCCCTTGCTGGCATGTTCTGCCTGGGGAGGCCGGGGCCTGATCCGGTCACGGGGCCCGTGAGTCAGCTGGGCAGCGCTCACCCGCGGGGCGGCCCCGGCGGCGCGGCCCCGGCCCGGGCGGGTGGCGTGCGGAGGCGGTGGCGGGCCCATTCCCGGAGAGGGAGCCCAAGACTCGGCTGTTATCACCCCCTGCCCCCCGAGGACACTCCCTCTGCCCCGTTCGGACGCTCCCCGGAGCACGCAGGGCCGCTGTTATCTTCACCGTCTCGCAGCACGGCCCCGGCGGCGCCCGGTGAGGGAATGTGGCGGGAGCGCCGCACTCCCGGCCACAGCTTTCAGCTTTGCAGAGAGGCACAGCTGGGCCGGGCTGGGGACCCCGAGGCAGCGGTGCCCCCCGGCCCCTCAACCCTTGCCCAGAGCCATGCTGCTCCCAGGGAAACCACAAGCACCGGCCCAGCTGGCCGGACAGTGCCACTAACATGCATGTTGACTCCCATGCCAAACAAAACGTCAAATTCCAGCTGCAAAACAGTTAGCGCACGTTTGCCAGCAGCAAACCCCCGGGCTAACCCTCTCCACGCCCCAGGGGCAATATAAAGGTTGATGTCCTCATTGCCTTCCTCACTTACTTATTTCCTACATCTCCCAGCTTTGAAATATCACCTTTGCAGGGAGATAATGCATGTCTCGTCGCCGTGTGTGTCCTCCCACACGTCTCAGCAGGGCTAGTCCTACCAATTTGTTCCCCCCTCCAGGGCCTTCCATGGCAAGATGCCATGGGGTGGCTGCCCCACACCATCACCTCCCTCAGCGCGTGTTTCACGGCAGGCCTAATCCCGCAAACCTGTTCAGTCAGCAAAGGCACGGGGTGACTCCAGTCTGCGTAGATGGTTTGTTGTTTGCAAGATCGAGGATTTCAAAGGCTGTAACTATATACATCCCTGCAGGGCCATGGTGCTTCGTGAGTAATATTTTGTGCTTTGGTAGGCAGGTGCCAAGCACTTCCCTGGACTGGCAGGCTGAGGGTCGCACATGGGACCTTTCTTTATTCTGGGGCCATAAGAAGGCAGAAGACTTGTCTTTCTCTCCATGGGCAAACCTATTCCCTCAAAAAACCCCAAAACCTCAATCCTTTTGTCTCAAAGGAGAAAATGACTACTCTCCACCACCTCCCATTCGCTCCCAGATGTCATTCTAGTTCGTGGGAGGGAAGAGGAGCCATACTCCATTTTTCTCTACTCTGAAAAGAGGCCCCAGTACAAGTGAAAGTTAAAGCCAGGTCCCGATCTCAGGGCCAGGCTCTTGGCTGTGGCCCACACTGCCATCCTCTGGCCGGTTGCTTCGCTACTCAGCTCCTGGGGACCAGCTCCTCCTCAGTTTAGCTCCACAGGACACACCCAGGCACAGGAGGCTTTTCCAAAGGAGATCTCAGTCCACATCAGGTAGGCAGTCACTCCTCCAGAACAAATACTGTGGAAACTAGAGCAAGGCACCTCCTTCTTTTTAGGATCTGAATCCTCCTTTTGAGGACAGGGATGGCAGGGGGATTGGATTAGGTGATCTTTTGAGGTCCCTTCCAAACCCTAACATTCTGTGATTCTGTGATTCTGTGACATGGCACTGGTGGACTGGAGGGCTGTGATTAGAAGTAACTAACGGGCTTTCTTCAGCTGGAAGACAGTGATGTCCACAGCACAGGGAATGGAGGGAGGTGAAGGTGGGAAGAGGCACCTCTGGGCAGCCACCACTAATTGCCTAAGCTCAGCTGTGGTGCAATGGATCATGAGTGGGTGTAAGGCAGCATGTGTCAGGAGGAGTGGGTCACAGTCAGGGTCTCCTATGGGTTACATCCCAATTAGGCAGTATCTAAACAAACTGAATCCCACCCCAGTCTGCATGTGCCTTTGTGGAGGTGGCCACAGCAGCAGCACCACTTTTCCACCTCTCTCCAGAACATGGGTCTTCAAAATTCCTTCTCAGCTGAGATCTGATCCAAACTGTACCCCAAGGCATCTACACTTCTCCTAGGAGTGTTGCTATATCAGTTTTCCAGCACAGCCTTAAACCCCTAAATTTTGATGTGGCAGTGGCCTGCAAGACAGGATCCCTGATCTGAGCAGCCCCCTGTTTTATCTCATCCACAGGAAGCATGTCCGGAAGCAGAAATCTGGCCCAGGTCTCAGACAGCCTGGCTGAAAGGGACTCTCCCCACCATATCACAGGCCAGCTTTGAGATGCTCACCAAAGGTGGGAAGGAACTGGGCTCAGGTACCACCACCTCTTTCTGAAGTGATTTGTGGCCTGGATGGGTCTTTTTGTGCCTCATTTTAAAGCTGGTTTGCTTTGCCTAATTAATTAGTGATTGATGGAGAAGGGAAGGAGGCAGCAACTCACTAGTGCAGCAGTGCATTTAGCTGGGAAGAAGCAGCCCTGTGCCACTGGGTACTTCGTCTAGTTCAGTGTCTGGGAGAAGGGGGCTGAGCTATGGTGTACCTAGCTGCATGGTGAATACTCCTGTCTTCATCCTGCTTTGATTTCTGCACCCCCAAAATATCTCCCAGCGGAAGTATGGACTCTTAAAAATTGTGTGCAAATGGCTCTGTAGCAAATATGATCTTGGACATCTCCACCACCTTTCATGTATCTCTATGAACATGTGGACCAAAAGCCACTGCTAGCCTGCATGACACCTCTGCTCTTCTCTTCTGGTTCAACACATGATTAGCCCCAGCTTCTCCCAGAGGGATCTCAGAAGGCACATCCCAGCTGTCCCAAACCTGACAGCTTGAGTTCTTGAGTGTGTCTTGTGTTGCAGAAGTACATCCAGTTTCTTTTGAGCCGGATGAAGTGCCTGTTTTTTCAGTGCCTGCCGTCTGTGACACATGGGCACGGCTGTTTGGGAGACATGCTGAGGGAGGGCGCTGACTGGTTTGCTCTGGTACCTGCCTCACCCCGTCAGTCCGACGAGGTTTTGTCTGTGGATTCCCTTTGGCAGCCGGCTGCGCTGAAGCCCGGCACCATCACCCCACCCCTGCTCCCCGCCCTGCTGTCGCTCTTGTCCGGCCACCGCGGCTGGCCCAGGCCCTTCTGCCGAGCCCCAGCCCCCCCTCCCCACCCCCCGCCCTGCCGGGAGCCGCCCGAAGGCCGCCACCGCGGTGCCGCAGCTCCACCTAGTGCTGGCTCCGCCAGCGGCACCGGGGCCAAACCGGGCAGCCCCCGGGGGGTCTCCTCGGGACGCGGACTGCAGGCTCCGCCGTGTGCTTTGGGCAGGGAAAAGGGAAAGAAAATTAGGGGCGATACCTCAACGCGTCTTGTCTTCCAGTTTGGCTTGTGAATTATTTCTTTCTTGTTCTTCCTTTCTGTTACTGCTAACAAGGAGAGCGCGGTGTCCTTCCTTTGCCATTCAGCACTTTAAACTGACCTCAAGCTCTTCTGCTCCTCTTCTTTTTGGCTTAATGATTACTGAATCTTTGTCGGTCTCTGCCTAACTTAATGCATCTAGCTTAGACTAATGATATCTCTGCTGGAGATCTCCAAATAAGCTTAACTCTCTCCATTCACTACAGGGGGAATGCAGCACTTTCTCCAGAGAACCTGCTCCTGGAGGCACAGATTAGGGGTGTGGATCCTAACAAGAGAAATGTGGGCCTTTTCCTTCAAGAATCATGAAACTGCTCCTTAAACAGCACTATCCTTGCACAAACCTCAGGAATGGACCAGCACTCTGCTAAGTTGTGTTGGAAGCATCCTGGGAAAAAATGTGCTCCTAAAAGACACTATTTTTCATGGAATACCTCCTGTAGCTTTGTTCCATCGCACTCTGCTGTGTGGAGAAGCAGATGCACAGCCCTTCATGCGTCCAGCCCTTACAGGAGGGTCTTTCTCCTGATTGTACCTCCTCATAGGGTGCTGTGTTGCCTGATCTGCTTTTCATGTGTGCATCATGAAGAGTTTGTGTTAGCTCTGAGGTTCTCTATTCGTCTTTGTATTCCTGAGTCTCAGCTCAGTAGTGATGATGGGGCCACTCCTTTTTTAATCTTGTGGAAAAACGTGACACAACTCCCTGGCATGTTTTAAAGCATGTGAAATTCCCATTTGCTCCTCTATGAGCCAAGTTCACATCCACTTAGCTTCCAGGGAAGTTAGGCTTGGATGGAACCAGTTCAGCATTGAGCTGCTCCAGCTCTGAAGGATGAAAACTCCTGTCTGCAGAAGACACTCAACTTCAGCTTTCCAGCCAGTGCAGGCTGCGTGTTAACAGTGCTGAACAGTGACATCTCATTGCTGAACACTTTGAAATTGTGCTATGAGTATGTTGAAAGTCATATATATCTTCCAGAAAACGTGGTGTTAATGTTTTATTTATATCTTTACATTTCCAAGTTATTCTTCAGCAATTTATATCTGATTAAAAAATAGATGATTCCTTCCTAATTCAACAATGTTAACAAAAATATACAAATCATAATTGCTGTATTACAACATTAATTATTTTCAGACAATGTTAGTAAAGAGCAGCTCAACTTACATGATAGTGTATTCTATCCAGTTATTCATTTGTAACACTTGCCACTGGAACTCCTAACTGCAGTTAGCATATTGTAAAATATAAAAAAGAAGAAAACTATTAACCAGGATATTCTCATCTTGATTCACTGTGATGCAGACAAATGTATTTGTCTGCAAATACATTTCAAAGTCATTATGAAAGCTGCATTTCAAAGTCATTATGAAAGCCGCATTTACAAATCCCTAAACTTCATCACAAAAGTAATGTCTTTTTATCTATATTAAAAAAAAACATCAAGCCTCTGGTTATTGTCCTGGGAGTCTGGGAAACAGTTAAAGAGGCATACTCTCACTTTATTTAAGCAGGGCTCATACGCCCAGGCTGACTTCTGTGAACTGAGAGTGACGATATTACACTCCTAAACTCCTACAGAAGATAATTTATTTAAAAAGAAACATTTTTATTTGATATTAAAACACACAAAGCCCAAGGAATGGAATTAGCTATAACTCAGTCGAAGCGAGACTTCCAGTTGGAGACTGCCATCTGGATTTTCTAGACCAGGGAAGCAGAAGGCATCACCAAATATCACTCTTCCTGCTTCTTTTAATGCTTATGTCAGCTAGAAAGGAATAATTCACTGTAAGTACCTAGCTCTCATCAGTGGGTGCAGAATGTAGCCTGGATGACTAGAGACTTAAAGCTCGACGAAACAAACTCACCTGAACCTTTCGGAAATTTCACAGCAACTGAGATGTTCTGGGTAAGACAGTTGTACACACTCAGATTTATAGTTCATTGTAAAACAAGGCTGATATTTAAAAATTTAGGCATCTAAAGTTGGCTACTCCAGTGGCCTTGTTTTCCAACATTCACTGACATCTGGAGATCAAGATGTGAGTAGCACTTCTGGAAATCACATCAGTTCTCTTTGGATGCATAGTCCACGCTTGTAAACATTGACTAAAAGCCCATGGATTTTCTTGTGTTTGCTTGCAATATGGCAACAACAGTCTGAATTCAATGCATTGATTAGACACTGTTTACATAAAAACAGGAAAAGAGATATCCAGTTGTAGAGAGGCAGCAAAAAGATAGCTGCTTCTGTCTTGTAATAAATGTGTTTGCTGAATTCAAATAAATGAATTGTGTCTTCTCCTCAAAGTAACAGAAATATGGAGTGGCCCATAAGAAATGTGGATAGAGCAGCAGCTGGCAGCGTTTTCTTTTCTTAGTGGTGATATAAAACATGCATGCTACATGGAGTTTACGAAAATACTGAGATCAAATCCAGAACCCGGATTATGTTTCAACCTGAGAGTCTTCATGCTGCAGCACAGTTGGGGATAGAAGAGATTCTTCATCCTTGTTTATATGTTGTTTAGTTTTGATGTTGCAATTGTGTGCAGAAACATTTTTCTTCATATTCTGGTAAATCTAGAATTGGGAAGAGGGAATAAAAGATACCTGCAGTTATTACTTATTGTACTCGGAGAACTGCTTTTCTCCCTGTGAAGCAGGCACATGTGAGGTACAGCCCACCTCTTGAGGGAGACTCACACTCAGATCTGCCTGTTACTTCCCATTGACTCCAAAGGGAGTCCAGACAACTGCCTAAGCGAGATGGATCTCATCTAGCCAAAAAGAGCTGGGTGAAGAAGAGCACTGGACTGCAAAGAACATTATTTTTAAAGCTACAGTGCTTTGAAGTTGCTCATCAGTTTGTCTCTACACTCGTCAGCTTCTACCAGGCTAACGGCCTGCAGAGGGGTTCCAGGCTGAAAAGGCAAGAGTCATTATAGCCCCCTACATGCCAAAAGGTTTGCAAGGACACTGCACTGGGACATAGTGTTTAGCCCAGAGTAGATACCCAGGCAGGATTCAGTAGTTTTGAAAGGAGTTGCTTATCCTCCCTAGGAAAGAGATCACAGTCTGGTAAGGATGGAATATGACTTCCTCAGATTCTGTATATTATTTTGACTTTTGATAATGACATATGGACCTCTGTGAGGATGTGTCAGCACATACTTATGGTGGCCTCCCATGAAACCACTAGAAGGTGGGCCAGGCTCAGGTCCCCTCCCATGGCAGCTCTCAGTATCACCAAAATCAATTGCACTGGTTCCTGCACAAGGGAAGCACAGTCCCGCAGCGCAGGCTGAGAGATTTCAGTCTTCCAGAGCTCCAGTGCAGGCAGTGGGAGAAAAAAAAAACCTCATCAGAAGGATCAGGATGCCTTCTGACAGCAGAAAAAATTTTCCTAAACTCTTACATAGATCTGGGAAACTACAGGCCAGTCAGTCTCTCCTCTGTGCCTGGCAAGATCATGGAGCAAATCCTCCTGGAATCTATGCTAAGGCACATGGATAACAAGCAGGTGATTAGTGACAACCAACAGGGCTTTACCAAGGGAAATCGTGCCTGAAGAATTTGGTGGCCTTCTATGACAGAGCCACAGCGCTGCTGGATAAGGGAAGGGCAACTGACATAATCTACCTTGCCTTTGACACAGTCCCACATGACATCCTTGTCTCTAAATTGGTGAGACATGATTTGATGGAAGGGCCACTTGCTGGATAAGGAGTTGGCTAGACGGCTGCACTCAAACAGTTGTGGTCAATGTCCAAGTGGAGACTGGTGACAAGCGGTGTTCCGCAGGGGTCGGTACTGGGACTAGTGTTGTTTAACGTCTTTATCAGAGACATGGACAGTGGGATTGAGTGCACCCTCAGCAAGTTTGCTGATTACACCAAGCTGTGTGGTGTGGTGGACATGCTGGAGGGAAGGGATGCCATCCAGAGGGACCTGGACAGGCTGGAGAGGTGGGCCAATGCAAACCTCATGAAATTTAACTAGGCCAAGTGCAAGGTCCTGCACATGGGTCGAGGCAATCCCAAGCACAAATACAGGCTGGGTGGAGAGTGGTTAGAGAGCAGCTCTGAGGAGAAGGACTTGGGGGTATTGGTGGATGAGAAGCTCAACATGACCTGGCAGTGTGCGCTTACAGCCCAGAAAGCCAATTGTGTCCTGGGCTGCATCAAAAGAAGCATTAGCAGCAGGTCAAAGGAGGTGATTCTCCCCCTCTACTCTGCTCTCGTGAGACCCCACCTTGAGTACTGTGTTCAGATGTGGGGCCCCCAACATAAAAAAGACATGAACCTGTTGGAGAGAGTCCAGAAGAGAACCACAAAATTAATCAGAGGGCTGGAGAACCTCCCCTATGAGGACAGGCTGAGAGAGTTGGGGTTGTTCAGCCTGGAGAAAAGGAGGCTCCGAGGAGACCTAATAGCAGCCTTCCAGTACCTGAAGGGGGCCTACAGGAGAGATGGGGAAGCACTCGTTATCTGGGAGTGTAGTGATAGGACAAGGAGTAACGGTTATAAGCTGAAAGGGGGCAGATTTAGATTAGATATTAGGAAGAAATTT
This sequence comes from Pterocles orientalis, assembly GCA_011057875.1. Lineage (NCBI taxonomy): Eukaryota > Metazoa > Chordata > Aves > Pterocliformes > Pteroclidae > Pterocles > Pterocles orientalis. The sequence continues at coordinate 718,400 of WKFP01015549.1, read as the reverse complement.
TTCACTGTGAGGGTGGTGAGACACTGGAACAGGTTGCCCAGGGAAGCTGTGGATGCCCCATCCCTGGAGGTGTTCAAGGCCAGGCTGGATGAGGCTTTGAGCAACCTGGTCTAGTGGAGGGTGTCCCTGCCCAAAGCAGGGGGTTTGGAACTCGATGATCTTGAAGGTCCTTTCCAACCCAAACCACTCTATGATTCGATGATCTTGGGGAATGTATCCATAACACAGTGGCACACTTCAATAAAAAACAGAAGACTGTTTCTCAGCTCATTTTCATCTCAGGGCCTACACACACAAAAAAAACAGCATTTTTCTTCTTTCTGTGTTTACTTACTGCTCCTTCTGCCTCAGCCAGCTGACAGGCAAGATAGGAAACCAGCCAAGAAAAAGAGGGTCTTTTTCTGAAGTCAAAGGCCCAACACGACTGCATCACATGGTAGCTGTAGGAGCAAAGAGGTGACACAAAAAATACATTAGTTGATGGAGTCTCTGTAAGTGACTACATGGAAGTGCAGAATTTGGATGGAAATCATGGGACACCAGAATGATTTTATAGAAAGAGGCCAGATTTGACTGTGTTGCATCAGAGGAAAAGATACAGAAATATAAAGACAAAGGGTGAAATGAAGAACATGGCTTTACCAGAGTCCTTAGCAAAATTCTCCTCATAGGATTGCAGCCAGGATTTCACCCTTGCTAGCACATACTGGCATGCTGACTTTGCCTTCCAGCTTCCATACAGAAAGTTGTAGGAAGACAATTCCTGCCTCCTGTCTCTGGGGCTGAACCTGCTCCTTGTGGATTCTGTAGTCTTGAGGGTACTTTTCACAGCAACTCTTTTTATGCAATTTGACATCACTAAAATATTTCTGAAGTTTGAAAGCCACCTGAGAGATTTTGCAGCTTCATCAGAGACCAGTGCAGCGCCTACCTGCAGAAGTCCCTTGCAAGCTTACCAGGTCAACAGGTTCCCTCATATTTATAAGCCCTACAGCAATCTTTCATGAGTCACTCTGACAGATTCCCCTGTACCTTTAATTATAGTCTGTACACGGAGAGGAAAAGTCTAGTGTCATAACAAGGTACCGAGTTCCTAGGCCGTCTATGAAATATCTGCCAGAAGAGCTCAGACAACGCAAAGTCCTTCCCTTTCCTCCATGCTCCAGGTCTTGTAGCTCCCCATCACCTTCTCTTCTCTTGTGCCCTGGGATCCACCTCTAGTCAGAGCCCATTCAAGCACAGAGGCACAGAGCACAGGGATAGCTCCTGCCAACTCTTCCTTAGCAGAGGTTTCCTCTAAGAGGATCCCTAGCCTCCTGGAACTGAAGCAAATATGCTAAAGCTCAATTAAAAATAAAAAACACTTAAAAAAATCAACAAAGATATGGTTAATATCAAAAATTAATGGTATAACATTGCTTTTGCAAAAAAAGAAAAAAAAAAGAAAAAGGAAAACAAGTCTATGATCTGAAACCAAGACATTCCCTGGGAAAGGAAGGCACACTTAAATTCAGGCAATAAATTGGTCCTTTCAAACACACATAACCTTTAGTGTCGATCATTTCTTCTTTAGGACAAAATCTACATTATCAAGCAGCCCCTTTTTCAGAGTTAGAGAAAGATCTCACCTTTTGAGATTTTTTTGAGCAAGGTACAATAAAGGTTACAACTCTGCCCCAGATGAAACCAGGACACATAAAAATCATGACCTAGTTAATATAAATTTCCATGCTGTGCACCACCCAGAAAATAAACTTACACATCTTTTGTAGCATAGTATGGTCGGTCCATTTTAAATCCACTTTGTATTAATTTGTAGAAGTTTGTATCAACCTGAATACCAGGGTAGGGATTTACACCTGTGGAAAGCAATGGAGAATACATATTAATTCAGAAATTGCCAAAACCAAGAAGTGCTCTTTTGTTATGTTACAGAACATACCCAAAGAGAATATTTCCCAGAGCAATATCCCATAAGACCAGACATCACTCTTCATTGTGTATGTCCTCTCGAATAAGCTTTCAGGAGCCATCCATTTAACTGGTAAACGAGCCTGTACAGACAGGGGGAAAGAAGACCTAGTCATGCTGTGACACAGGCTTTCGAGATAACTCTCTGTAGTTCTCACTGTTTGAGTAGGATCATTTCATGTTTGCTATGTGAAAAGCTGGGCCTCTCTTTGTAGTCCCTTAAAATTTATCTTATAGAGAGAAATTGGCAATTCTAAGGACTCAATCTCATCTATTTTAGATGACTAATTAATGAGGAGAGGAGCTCAGCCTTGGAATTGCCTTCTTCCCTCCTCTGACTTCCAGAGTGAGTAGCTCATATGGAGATGTCCACCCTGTACTTCCTCATGTAGCTGGAGGATGTGGTGTACCCCACACATATGCTATTGCCCTTGTGCTATTGCTGCCCATAACAGTAAACAATTCCCAGCACTTCCATCAATGGATTTCAGCGTGCTTTAGAAAGGACATGGGTATAGTCTCATTCACAGTGCTATCACTAGCTTGTTTTGGTTAATTAGAAGGGCAGAAAAAGGCAAGATTTCTGCATTGACTGTACAGATATCTATAAAGCTAACAAGGAATTTGAAAATTCAGAGCTTCACTTTCTTAGTTCCTTATAATTCTTACAGAATGAATGTATGAAAAACAGAGCATTCAGGAACTTACATTGCCCCTGACGATGTAGTTGGAGTCGTTCACTGCATCTCTGGCAAGGCCAAAGTCACATATTTTCACCACTTTTCCATGAGTCACTAGTATATTCCGGGCAGCAAGGTCTCTGTGAATGCACTTAGAAGGAAAGGATGCGTTAACATTCTGCAGCATTTGGTACCAGAAGGAGATAATCCCCTTGTCTCACACAGAGCTCTCTGAATTGGTGCCTTCTTTCACTCAAATTGCTTGGAGAATGAGCAAGCTGGACAGTCCCCAGATGCTTGCAGCAAGGGAACAAGGCCAGAGCAGGTAGAAGTGTGCAGCCAGTTCTTGCTCAGGTTCATGCCTAAAATTGCAAGCCAGCCTTTCCTATAGTGCCAGGGAAGGAGAAATGGTTCAAGCCTGCCACTGTGTGGCTCTGTTCCTCAGTCTGCCTTTTAACAGACTGACCTATTTTTGCTGTTTTTTCTATCTAAACAATTTGCTACCCTTTACCATACCGATTTGGACTCAAGAAACTCCATTCCTTTGGCAACTTGATAAGAGAAGCAAAGAAGATCTTCAAAAGTGAGCACATTAAAATCCTCTTCTTCATCCATCTGTCTGCTTGCATGCTTAATTTTCTCTGTAAAAAATAACCATGAGTATGAGTTTTCCATGGGTTCCTCACTCTCTGATTGATTCTACTGACTGTTATAAGGGTTTTCACGTGCTCCTACCAAGAACAACACCACAAAGAGCATCCTTGTCTTGCATCCTTTGCTCAGACACAAAATAAAGGAAAGGGTATTTTCATACTCAAATACTATGCATAGCATGACCAGAAACATAAGCCTCTGGTCTTAAATGTTGTTGAATCCTTCTCCAGCAAAATTTGTGCCAGGAGGGAAGAGAGACAGACAGATAGAAAGGGGCCTCCTGTGTCACCGAATCTAGTCCTGTTAGATCAATAATGTAATAAATACAATAACAAGAGAATTGCTAGAGATAAAAGCAATCTCTTACCTTCCTCAGAATAGAGCACAATCCCATTTGATCCAGATGTCACGTTCATGTTTTGACTTTGTGTGATTTCAAATGCATCCTCTCTGCATAGAGTCGTATTCACACCGTACTTCAGGTGAGATTCCTTCCTGGAGTGGGTGACACATTTTCAAAGGTTACTCACAGTGGATCACATAAGCTAAACATAAACAGTTTAACAGTGAAAAAGCATGATTAATTAGTGCAGTAAAAATCTGGGCACAGACATGAGTCTTCTCAAAACTGGGAAGAGAAACAAGGGTTTGCTTGGCTTTTGCAGTCTAGTGAGAAGAACATCATAAGGGGAATCAAATCTCAGTTCCTCCCAAGGCATTGCTTATTAAAGTATGTGATGGCACATTCTCAAGAATTCAATAATTTCACCAGTTTACAGCACAGCTGGGAATGTAGCTTAAAAAGAGACAATAGCTTTATAAAGTATTAAACTGTTGTTGAATGCTTTACCTGGAATTTTGGTCCAAGTGGATATTGTGGTAAAAGCTGAAGTTGTGCTGTTTAAAAATATCTGTCAGTGTCCAGTGAAACTTTTCTCTCTTGCTCCTTAAGTAGTTCAGAAGGTCACCATAGCAACAGTATTCAAATATCAAGTAGATTGGTCCTGAAATAGTTGGAAATGTAAATGCCTCCTGCTATCTACAGCACTCTCCCCATTAAAGCCCTAATGATACCTCATCTACTCCCAGGACTAATCTGTATTAAATGTCCTGAGCAGCTTCCCTTCCTCGGTAGATAACCTGTACTGGGCAGGTCATGTTTACTGACTGTAATTACTGAGTGTAACATCCCTTTGGAAAGTCGGTGTAACTGATTCTTCCCTGTGGTGAATCTCTCGAGGTGGGCTGAAAATCCCTATGAAGGCACAAGGATCCTTCCCCATACCAATGGCACTGTGGAGGAGAGTACCGGCTATAAAGACGCAACATACATGGTTCTAAACCATACATGGTTCAGGCAAAAGGTGACCCCTGCTAATTGTCCCAATGATGTGAACTGGTATCCTTTGACCCTTTCATTTTTCGGCACTACCTTACTGTTCTAGAAATATCCTTTTTTTTTTTTTTTCATGAAGGCCACCTGAAACCCAAGTGTGCTTGATGAGAGGACCTACAGGAGGGAAAGACCTTGCAAAGGGATGTGTATGAGTGGAGCACTCAACAGGTCACTTTCTCAAGAAAGTCAATTCCTGACCCAGACAGGCTCGGAGGAAAGCCATTGCAAGCCTGCAGGAGCAGAGCTCAGAGTGGTCACACATCACCCCTGCAGAGTCTTACATTGGCTTCACCACTTCTGGCTCAGAAAGACTGAATATGAATTTGTAGACATTCTTGCCAGAAGGCCCTGGTCAAGCAAGGTAGGGCACACTGGAAAAAGCCTGTAAATTGTCTAAGAGGATGGATGTGAAAGTCTCGAGACCTAGGCAAATGCTTCTGAACACAGGATTTGTGTAAGGCTGGAAGTGTCCCTGCTCTACCCTGCCCGACTAAACACATTTTTCCTGCAGATCTCCTGCCTACACCATCACGTCTTGCCAAGTTTTCCAGAAAGCAGTGGCAGCCTGTGTAGTTTCAAATCAGCTAAACCCACCACCAACAATCTGTTGCTTTCCTCTTATGTCTTAAGTGTCTTTGTACGGCACTATTGCTGTTGATGCAAACTGGGAAAACAAGAGTTAACTGTTATCTTTGGCCTTTCTGACTTAATAAATACATGTAGCAGAAAAACTGTCAGGTTTTTCAGTGGCAGGTGTTACAATTCATGATATGGGAAAACACTGGGCAAAGCCCTGCCCTTTCCCCTGAGGTGATCTGTTCTTTAGCTTCTCTCCACCTCCTCCTGTTTACTGCTGGACTGGACAGAGGGGGTCTTCTTGGGACAGGAATATCCCTGTACGTTGCCACAATGATATCACAATTACTTAGTGATAGTATCTTGCCACTTTCATCTTAGCCCATCTTTACTTCGTTCTTTCCACCTTCAGTTTGTTTTTACATCCAGTACTTTTAAAAGTAGTCTCACTTTTCATTATTCACTTCTCTCCTCTTCTTTCTTCTCCATTCCACTGCTCTTTTTCAGTTTATTTTCTTTGCTGTTTAGCCTTAGGCAATTTCTCCATTTCTTTCTGCAACTCCACTGATTGGTGAGCCACATGATTAAAAAAACTGAAGGCAATTTTTTGCGTGAACAGAATCATGTGAATACACAAGTACTAAGTTTTTGCTTTCCGCTTAATAAATTGGCCTGTATCAGTGCCATCACCACTGTAACAGGAAAATATCTTCTATAGAAGGGCTGTTTTATCACTTCATATAAGTACAATTAGAAAGGACCCATTTTTGTACACATGCATGGACTTAATTTTGATTTCGTTTCATCTTTATCTTACTTTGGGCCAGTGCAGAACAGCAAAATTGGTTGGGCAAAGACAGGATTCAGGGGTGAAGAGGGGAACAGCAGCACTAGAAATAAGTGATTAATTACGGCTTGGATGCTTTTAATACTGCTTTCAGTGGTCAATTTTTGATACTTCTTTTCTATTCAGGAGTCCTCATTAGTCTGAAGGTTTTAATTGGTACCTTTCCACAAGTTACCTGACACAGTACAAGCTCCTAGTAGGTTCACAATATTTTCATGGCTTCCAATGTGAGTCATCATTTTCAGCTCAGACATTAGAGCATCTTTTTCTGAAGCATCAGGTTTTTCTGCAAAGGTAATAACACAGATTTGGAAATGTCCAGCAAAGAAATGAAAATGTAAATGGTTGCGATGCTTTGTCACATGCAAGTCTTCATTTCAGATTCATTGGACTGACAATACATTTGGGAATATGTAAAAAAAAATTGTTGTGCAGTATAAAAGGATTTAGCCAAAGGTGGAAAATAAATGTGTGTGTGAGTGTGGATGATTTGAATGCTTGGGAAAGCAATAATAAAAACTTAATATTTTTAATTCTTGGGCTGGCAATATATGACAGCAGTCTATTAAGGTGCTCACAAGCACAGAAAAAATGGCAGTCAACCCTGTAGGAGAGAAGTGCTAGGAGAAAAAAAAGTCTTAACAGCCATATGGCATGCAACTAGTTGCAACCCAAAAGCTAAGAAGGCCACCCTGTGTTTCAGTAATAGCTTTAGGCTTGTTTTTTAGCAAGCATTTGGTCCTCACGACCTCAGTGAATTGGGGATGTGAACTAAAATGATCAAGATGAACTTCCATGAAGATAACCGCAAAGGAGTGGACCAAGGAAGCATAAAGCTGATGCACATGTACAAACAGGGGATGAAGAGCTGGACAGAAGTGCTGGCAGGAAGGGACTGTGTGGGCACACAGGTGAGCAGGGTGCTGGTGCTGCTGCCAATGTGAAGCTCACCCCACTATGTATCAAGAGGGTTGTGGTACATGGGACTCAGTGAGGCAGTTCTCCTCTTCTGCTTGCTGCTGGGAAGGCTTGCTTCTGGACACTACTTTTATGAGAAGTGAAGACAGTTTGGAGAGAGGCCAGAGCAAAGCAGCAAGGAGGATTAGAAATTTAAGAAGCTTGAGTCATTAGGAGGGAGGAAAGAAATTGCTTTGTGTCATCAAGAAGAAAAGACTACAGGAAGATGTGCTGGAAGTTTTGCAAAAAAGCTAACTCAGATGCAGGAGGGGAAGGGAATGCAACAGCTAGACAGCACCAGAAGAAAAAGGGATCTTACTCCAAAGTCCACAGAGGCACCAATGGGACCAGCAGGCTAATCTGCAATATGAATTTGCATTTGTCCTTTTTAGAGCAGAGCAGTTTTGTCCTTCACACACAATGCAGACCTATGGTGTGTAGGACAAAACGCAATACGCTGCAGGAAGAAGGCACTTCAGCAATACCTTTCCAAACTGAAACAGAATTTTGAAAGCATTTTGAAAGGATTTTGAAACGAAGTATTTATGAGGTGTAGCTGCTAAAAGTCTGTATATAAAGGGATTTCTTTAGTACTGCTTCTGCTTTGAAGATGCCAGAATGCATCACTGCTTGTCAAAGGCACCCAGATTTTATTGTACCTTTTAGCATTTTGACTGCGACCTGGACTGAATCTCCTGCATTGCTAATTCCGTAAGCTGTCGCATTCACCACTTTCCCAAAAGCCCCAGAACCGAGGACCTGTCCTGAAAGACACAATACGCCAATGTTATTTGCAGCTGGTACAGCACAGGCTACTACTCCAGCACTGTGATTTGCCATGTGGACTGCTCACCAAATTCCAGATTTTCCCTGGGAAATTCCCATCTGAGATCATATTCAAATTCTCTGAAGTCAATGTAGATGTACTCATTATCTGATGGGCCTATCATCTGTATCATTTGCAACTGGCTTTCATATCTAAATTGCTTTGGGAAAAAAAAAAGGTGAATAAGTCTTAGAGATGTACAAACATTCTGGTAGCCACAAAAGAAGGGGCAGGTATTTATGTTTGCTTTTACCTTTTTGTATTTATGAAAAACGAATACAAACGAAAAAGCGATCAATAGAAGGAAAAATCCAACACAGACATAGAATGCAGTATGGTCCGGGGGGGAAGAAACAGCTCCTGCAACTTTAAGAGATACATATTACTACCCACTGAATCAGAGTTCGTGTGTAAGGAGAACACATGGTGGCTTGGTCAATTCTGCCAGTTTGCAGTCCTCTCATGCCTGAGCCTCCTCTGCATGAGGAATGAGATGGAGCCACGTACAAAACAAAGAGCTGGGCAGGAGGCATTAAGTTTTGGGTAATTCTGACATCTGTTTTCATTTTAAAACAATGCTACACCATTTAATAAATCTAAGTGTATGGAGGTGTTGGCGTGATCCATGGTTTGGGCTTTGTGAGCATAAACAGGAACAAGCAACTCCTCATCACATCTTCCTCCTCTCACCCTCTGCCTTTTCCCAAGCAACATATATTAAGTGCTGAAGCACCAGTTATCAGTGGCTGGACTGTACACAGCCTGCTTGGGGTGGATGGACTGTACACAGCCTGCTCCCAGCATTGCTCTGCTGCCCAGCCAGGAACTTTCTTAACAAGTCAAGGCTATACTATAAGGCATCACTGGGCAGGTTAAGTGTTACATGAGACCCGTCCTCATTCTGGCAGTTTCTAAAAGCATAAGTATTATGCTTACTTTCTACTGTAATTTCAACATAAATGTTCAAACTCTATCAGTGGTCACAGTTTCTGCCAGCTATAGTCAAAAGCACCAAACAGCTTGTTTGTCCATGATGAAGGAAATCTCTCTACTGCAAATACTTGGATGGTTCAAAACACTTCCCAGGTGCCACAGCATGTTCCCTGCACCCGAAATACTTTGCCCTACAGGCTTTATATGGTGTTACAAGTATAAAGTGCATTGGCAAACAATCATATTGATTTTCTTGTTCAACAAGGAAAGAATCTCCCATGTCCCCTACAAGAAGAGAGACTGTACAGTGGTTCCAAACCAGGGCTTAGCCTTCTCCCACCTGCCCACAGCAGTTTAAGAATGCCTCTCTCCTGGCACGTGTTCCTGCTTTCAGACAGTTACTGTCCCTTGAGTGGGTCTCCCAAGACCTCAGTCATGCTCTTGCCCAGGCATGCATTAACCTCCACGGGGGGAGGAGAGCTCCCATGGGCATTTCTGGCAACACCACAGTGACCTCCAGGAGAGACACAAGAGCCAACACCTGCCACCAGCTACCAAAGTGGCTTCCGCTCTTCCCAAAGTTGATGCCTCAGGTTTCAGGTAGAGATTACTAAAAGGAAATAAAAAAAAAGCGGATGCCAACATTGACATAGTTCCATCCTGCACCTCCTATTCACGTGAAATTTCTGCTTGTTTTAACGAGGGAGGCCTCTGCTTTGGGACCAAAGAGACATGTATCTCCCATTCACCCACCACTTCCCACACTGTATACACACAGCGCTTGTGTTTTACCTGCAATGCCATTGCGCAGTCAGACATTCAGCCAGATAAAAAACTCTTTAAGTTCTACCATGCCAGCTTTGAGAAAACCTGTGCTAAAGCCCTGGCTTAGGGTACCTGACAAGTTGATGAAACTCTTTTCACAGGCTGAACCTGCAGAATTGTTTGCACAGCACTCAACAGAGAAGGTTGTTGCTGTCTCCTTTACATCTAAAGTACTGCTTGAAATCCATGACCCCAGGGATCTCCTCACTGGCAAGAAGTTGTGGATCCCCTCAGTGATTTCTTCTGTACAGCTGAAAAAGAAACGAGACCAGTTTTGATTTTTGGCTCGCAGTGGCATTTTCCAGAGGAGAAGGTGGGGTGTTTCAAAACGTCTTACATCTGTGTTGGAAGGGAGGGAAGGATAGATGGGCTTGTTTTTTATTTGTCACTGTTAGAGTGAGGCTTCAGAGCAGTTGCCAGTCTTATCTTTCAGTGACGGACACGGCAGGGTGAGCAGGAGGTGTACTGGGTTCCCTGCCTCCTACACTGGGCTCACTCCCACTCTCCTCCACTGCCCTGGCAGGGCATCCAGACCCCCTGACCTCGGGACCTCCACCAATTTGACAGCTGACATGACTTCCCCCTCCCCCTGTTCCTACTGGTTTCACCTTTACCTTGAACACCCAAACCGCTGAGCAGCTCCAAATGAGCTGTTACTAAAACAATAAATACAAAATCAACCCACAGTAAAAGTTCTAACTTCTTTCCCTGAATGTATGTGATTCCAACCAAGAAGTTTCTTTCACTCAATATGGAAAGCATCCACCCTGTATTAATGACTTATTTAAGACCCGATATGTAGAGAGAACATTATACTTGAGGGAAAGGAAGCCCACACAGAGATAATTTTGACTTTTAGCTTTTCTATCATTCATTAACTTATGGCCTAATCTACTGGCCACATAAATAAATGAGGAGGTAAATAAATAAATAAAATCCATTCAGCTCTACACAGAGTACTAGCTTCTACATGTGGAAGTTCCCCAAGAAAAGAAAAGTCACAGCATTTTCTTTCCAGAAAGCTGTTTTAGGGAGTACTTTAAAGTCATTAGCTGGGTGTTTTCTTTCTTCTTCCATTTCTGCACACACAGATTGAGAAAATGGTCTATATGGTTGAGAAAATGGTCTATATGTTTTTTAAATATCTAGTTAAAATACTTAAAGCTTTATCCACAATCTTCCAAAAATATAACTTGACCCAGTACTCTCCTGCACCATGGGATTATTAGTTCTTTGGCATATCTAAAACAAAAATTTGTAGAGTTCATAAAACAGCTCAAAGCTGCTTCAGCATCTCTTGAAGTTTTGGGGCCTGACTCATTGCCCTGGATAAATAGAGGAAATGGAAACACTTTCACTGATTTTACTGGCTTTGGTAACAGGCCACCACAACAGCTGTATTAACCAAAGCTTAACCAATTAATCAAGCCCATATTAACCAATGCATTCCCCGAATGCCCTCTAAGTTTGACAGGCCAAGAGAAAAACTTAGACTGGACTTTGTAACTACCTAACTGTCGCTATAAACCCGATGCGGTTTGTTTCAGTGTAAAGAGACTGATACACAAATCCTTATAGACTTCATTTGATGCCAATAGAAAAATTGAAAACTTTCCCTAGTTTTGGTGATCCAGTTCCCCTGGAGTGGGCCACCCTGTCCCCTTATAAAAATGGTTGAGGATGCATTTTACACTCAGTTCCTTATAGGCCAGTCTTCATTTAACCAAGGACAGCTTAGATACGGTCTTTGCAACGAATCAAAAAGAGGCAAAATTATTTACTTGGATGAGTTCAGTTCAGGGCAGTTCCTCCAAACCCAGGATGAGGCAGGGTAACTGTCAGCAATGCAGGAGATCTGCTTGAACAACAACTGCATCGTTACTTCAGGCTTTCCTGCAACAAGATACACAAGAAAATTTCTGTCGGCAGTTCAGTGAACAAAACCTTTAAGTTTATGTGTCAATGCTACATCTGATGAGATCAAGATCTGCTTCTGTGTTTTCAAAATAATCCACCCTCATGTCACAGTGAGAGCTTGGTGCAGCCATTGGTTTTCCTTCCTCCAGCCCTGTGCCTTGGTTGTGTGGGCCAGCAGTGTGGGCAAGGCAATGGGAGCAGCCACTTCTCTGTACGGGCACAGCCAGACCAAAACAGTGGCAGAGCCAAAATTAGAAGCATTGACTTCTGCTTTTCTGAGTTGGAGCTAGGATCCGGCCCTAGGACTCCCCTGACAGCCCAGTTCTGGGTGTCCGGCTCCTACAAAATGTGCACAGATGATCCCTGTATAAATAATATCTAATAAATAATGATCCCTAACCTAGAGCAAGGGTGAGATGCTGTAGTCACATGGCAGAACTGAGGTAAACGAGAACATCAGGCAAGACTGTGCATGCGAACTGTGGGCAGGGGCATAGGAGGCAGTGAAGCCCTCACATACTGTTACACACCGAAGGGTCTCCAGACTAACCACAATAACTCACAAATGCCGGTAAGAAAAAAATACATAAACACACCATAGAAAGCTAACACATAATGAGGATAAGTGTTTCCTCTCATTGTGTATCTCATATGGTCTCTACAGCAGTAACATATATTCTGGCTCTGTAGAGTTAGAATACAGTCACTGTATTTTACTGAGCTCCTAGGCTTTGTGGTTTTCTTAAGAAGTACTAATTCTCTCAGTATGTGACAAATTTCTCATATTCAGTCCTCTCTGTTATGGCATGCTAAAAGGAAGAGAAAAAAATATTAATAACTTCCTCCTCCTTCCTCTGTTCTCCATTCCTGATCAACACAAGAAAAATGACCCACAAGCAGCCAGCATCCTTCTCCAACCCAGTGCCTGGATTTCAGTAGTGCAGTGCAATCACATTTTTGCCTCATGCTCCTCTATTTTTAGCAATAAATCTATGTAAATGAAATGGGGAATACCAAGGGAAAAACAATGTATTAGCTCCATTTATACCAGTGGCAAAATCCCAGACTTTGCCAAATCTTCGTACAGATTGTTTTCTCACTTACTTCTCACGTACAGAGTGAACTTTTTTGTCATGACCGTATCATCATTTTCAGCATAAAACACATATATCCCAGACTGGTGCTGATGGTTGCAGAACTTCGATGAAATGCTGTGGAGCAAAGAAAAGACAGGAAAAGAATAAAAGACCGAGTTGAAAAATATTTTAAATGTAGTCAAGACTCATATATATGTTTGAAACAATTCAACATCTTCTAATGAGGAAACCAGACTAAATTATTTTTCATTAGAGAATATAAATCCCACAGTGTAACCTTTATTATAAGAGAATATTTTTTTTCTGCAGTATTGATTTCATTCTGCAATCTTCCTCATAGTTTTTGTAGTGCAATCTGGGCTGTCAGGCTGTGATTTTGTTACCAGTCCATTGGAAGACAAGGTATACAGCACATCCTGGCACAGATGCTAATGCCAGCAAAGGATCAAAAATCTCTGCTCTCCAAAGGATTTTGATGGGAGTTTCTAGCTGATATGACAAACAGTATTAGGAAATAAAAATTACAGGTAGAATCTGACAAACTCAGAAATTAGATCATTACCAGTGAGACAAAGCATCAACCATCAAGATACTTCTGCAGGAGGAAGGCCAGCAGAAACCTCTATGGCAATGACAGCAAACCAAGACCTAAACCATGCAGGAAACAGCTTGTGACAATGGAAATGGTGATGAAGAGCTCTAACAAGTCCCTGGGAAGATGTTAACAATGGAGGACTGCAGAGACTTAAAGATTCCTGCATGACTGACCTGTTGAATCACTGGTTTATGGGACATGGGATGAGGCAGGAAGAAGGGAATATATCACCTTATAGAGAAGGCATCCTATTTCTGTCCTTTTGACTAGATTATTGTTGTCAGGACAATTATCATATTTACATGGAAGCTATTGCAACTCACCAACATTAGAAGAGCACTTAAGAAAAATCTCTTGTTAGGTTTAGTTCCTGGCATTTTTTAGCAGACTGCTCAAGGAAAACTAGGTAGGAGGCCCCCAGCTCAGCTTTAGTGGTAAAGGCAAGCAGGTACATCAGGGAGTTTGAAGCAGACAGAAGAAAGACAGCATATACCAGCAATTTGCAAAAAGAAAGCAGTAATTAGCTTGGAACAAGAAATCTAAATAACTAAACCCAGGGTGTTTCTCATTAAGCAAGATACATACAAATGAACTAAAACACCAGGTATCACCTGTCAATTGTAAAGCAACAAAACTCACATTGAAGCCACTGGCAATTTTGCCTTCTGCCTAAGGCAACACCTCCATACAGTTATTGACTTTTGAATGTCTTCATCTGAAATGGCCTTAAAGACGTCCCTGAACTCAGGGATTTTTAAAATCAGACCCCTTTAAAGCTGCCTCAAAATGGATACTGAAGGCAGGAGAAACCACAATCCATTTGCTTTTGAAATCCTAGGTCTGAAGGATTAAAACCTATTGAAATAATGAGAAAGTAATTTTAAGAAAGTGTCTTTGATACTATGAAAACATAAGGGGACGTGAGATAAACATTATAAATTTAACAGAGGTTATTCTGAGTATGAAAACTCATTTGCTCTTAGGAGGGAAATGAAAATCTGCAGTGTGCTGAAACAGAGAGACAACAAAAGCAAATAGAAAATGGAAATGCTGAAGGAATCTGAAAACATGTACGGGCACTGATGGGAGAGATGAATCTTTGGGTCTTGAAATTAAAAACTAAAGACAGGGACAGAGTTAATTAATAAAATTTAATATGATCAGGAGGAAGAATTTGATAAGGAAATGGCAGAAATAAAAAAAGAAAAACAGGAAACGAAAAAGGATATGAAAGGAATAAAGTAGAAGTGTTGGGAGATGGGATTACACACATGAACAAGGAACTCCTGAGCAAAATCAAACAAAAAAAGGAAGCCTACAGAGGATGGAAGCAAGGACAGTTAGCCTGGGGACAACACAGGGACACTGTCCGAGAAACCAGAGATCAGGTTAGGAAAGCAAAAGCCCAAATGGAATTAAATATGGCCAAGGACATTAAAGGTAACAGGAAGACCTTCTATAGGTATGTCAATGATAAAAGGAGGACCAGGGAAAATGTGGGCCCTCTCTGGAAGAAAGCGGGAGACC
>WKFP01015549.1:667918-703579 GCA_011057875.1 Pterocles orientalis | reverse complement strand
TAGACATTAGGAAGAAATTTTTCACTATGAGGGTGGTAAGACACTGGAACAGGTTGCCCAGGGAAGTTGTGGATGCCCCATCCCTGGAAGTGTTCAAGGCCAGGCTGGATGTGGCTTTGGGCAACCCGGTCTAGTGGGAGGTGTCCCTGCCCATGGCAGGGGGGTTGGAACTTGATGATCTTTAAGGTCCCTTCCAACCCTAATCATTCTATGATTCTATGATTCTAAGTGGACTGAAATATGCAAAGTTAGGCTCACAATTTGTCAAGGTATGTGATGACCTTTTCTGTTTTGTTTCAAGAAGCCTTCTGCTTTAAAAACCACATTGAAATCTGTGGTGCTACAGCTTGTAGGCAGAATCTCCTGAGTTCCCTGTCCTTTGCTGCTTCTGGGGACTTCAAACTGAATAGAATATCTACCCCTACTCTTTCTCCTCAAGCAAGACCTGCCTACCAATGCTAGTAATTCAATGAAAACTGGATAGCTGTGGGGGATGTTTGTATAGAAGAACATACTTGCTAGATGAAATAATCACCAAATTTTCCCTCAACTATATTTTTCCATAAAATAAATAAGATGATAAATAAATGCAAAGTATAACTACCTAAAATTATCATTAAAAGCAAAAAAAGTATTTAATCAACAACACGGTCAGATGGATGGCTGAGTTATCTGTTGGAAGTAGCCTTCAGGCCAAACTCCAGTGGTGCCTGGGATGATGAGGCAGTCACGGCCAGCACAGCCAGACCAAGTAGTGCTGCTTCAGGGACATGGGCTGGATTTTCCCCTATCCCACAGGTGGTGATCAGCACTCAGCAACCGCCACTTCTGTGCTGCAAAGGCTATCTGAAGTGACTCATAAATCCCAGGCCATCAGCAGCTGCACCTTACCAATTAACGAGGGTTACCTAAGCTATTTCAAGAGTTCTCAAAATTGTTATTGTTGGCTCAGTCTGCAGCACCTTCTTCTTATCTGGATTGAATTTACACCAGCTGCCAGTCATCCGAGCAAAACTGACTCCTGCTTCTACAAGCAGTGAGAAGAGATCAATACCAGCTGCAAAGCAAATCAGCTCGGCTTTGTCAGCTGGAGGAAGGTAGCTACTGGACAAGGATGAGCAAATGCTGATGACTGTTCCCTGAGACCTCATTTCCAAAATCAATCTTGACCACAAAGAACAGATCTGCCTAGCCCATGTCAGGCATTGAAGATTAGTCACCAGCACCCACCCAACAGTATCAAAGTTTGCTGGCAGCCCTCACTTTATCAGCAGGGACAGAGTTCCTGTGGCCATTGCCAAGAGATGACAATTTACTAATCTGAACTGAGCTGTCTCGGAACTCTGTGAAGGTCTGACTCCAATACACCATCTGATGCAGATGAAAAAGCCAGTCTGTTGCAGGGATGACTTGGCAAGCTAGCAGATAAAATTGAGTGTACCAAAATACTAAGGAAAGGAATCATAAGAAGTGTAATCAAGTCTGTGAAACAGTTTAATGCAAATGCTAAGAGAGGTTTTCAGAATATGAGAAGAAACCAATGCAGGCATATTAACTCCTGCCTAGGTCCTGCTTAGTTTTAAAGCTAAAAATTTTAAAACAGTAGCTTGGCTTTATTTTCGCTGAGGTGAATAAGAGCTGTTACCTTGAAAGCCATGGGACTACTCTGAAAGAAACTGAAGGAAATTAGATAATGTTATCAAGAAATTAGAAAGCCTAGGGAATGGAGAAAACATTAGCCTTAAACAGGATTCATGCCAGAACTTCATTGTAGGAAATAACAGAAAAGGTAGATAACTAACAGGTTTATTTAAAACATGTTTTGCAGCAGCAGAAGAACAAATGACCTGGCTAACGAACAGAACGGTATGTTTCTGTAGCACAGGCAGAACCGAAACAGACCTAATGGCGGCCCAGGAAACTACAGGCCCTGGATTTGATTTAAGCAGTTTGCAAGACACTGGGAACACCATCAAGAACAGAACGACAAAAGGGGAACATGTGTAACTTGTGATCCAGTACAGAAATTGCAACAGATCTATAACAGAAATTATGACAGAGAGAAAGGGAATGGCAAAATGCATATAAACTAAAGGGGTGCTAGATGCATAACTTACCAAAGGGTTTATCATAACATGGAGAATAAAGTGATTCTAGAAGTTACCTACAGGAATGGCTGTTGAAAGCCAGAATAATGTTTGAGTGCCTTTTGTTAACATGGCTTCATCACGTGGCACATCCACATTTTAAAAACACAAAGAGAGTACAAAATATGGACAGTAAGCACTCCAAACGAGATATAAAGAGGAAACATTATTATATCAAATGATTGCAAGATATTCAAGTACCTGTGTCCATCCATACTGTAACTTTGCTTACATGGAAACGTTTTTTGAGAAAATAGCCATATGCATCTAACTGGTGGATATGCTGTAAAGTTAACTTCAAAGCAAAACTCTTCCTCACCAATTTCAAAATCTTCTTCAGAGTCAGTTATATTTATAAAACCCTTTTCTGGAAAAAAAAAAGATACAATATTACAAAGACTGGACTGCTTAATAAAGGAATTTCGACATCTATATGTTTTTCATTTTGTTTATCACAAGCAAAAAAAAGCACAATGTTACATCACAAAAGACATCCTATTAATCAAAATGAGATAATGCTTCAAAATAGTATTGAAACGACGTCACTGTGTTCATCTGCAGAAAAACTATCTCAGCCTGCTGAACCTGAATATTTGGTCAGACCAGAGCCCTTCCAAAATGCTCTGACATTTCTCCCCCATCTGTCCTACAGAGCCACAAGACCAACACCACCATTGTTTATTTAGTTTTAGGTGTGTGTTCAGGGAAAAAAAACAGGTGGCACCACCAGCATAATCAGATGTTGATAGTAGTTGTTTCTCCTTCCCTAAAATGAGCTGAAGAGTTTTGAAATGAGTTTTGTAGCTGCTCCTTTATTTCTCCATCTAAATTAGACATATTTGATGCAAGACAATAGTAACATGAAAAAGTATTTTGAAGATGTGCATGAACCATGAGCCACTGGTACTTGCCCTGCTAGAGTGAGATTAGTTTCACCTGTTGGAGCTGTCTGAAGTTCACTGACCCACCTAAGCTACTTGTTTGGACCTCTGTGTGACTCATTCTCAGTGGAATGAGACAAGCATGTCCAGATGTATCCCATTCTAAAATAGAAGATAATAAATATGTAATGAACTGCTTATGGAAATATCTGTTTCTTGACACTGACTTCTGAAGGAACTAAAGTCATTGTGGGGCTAGATGTCTCATGAAATGAAAAGAATCCCACCCAAAGAGACTGAACAGCAGACATGTGGGAGGAGGCTGTCCTGAAGGAATCACTGGGGGTAGGACCAGCTCTGTAAAAATCACAGAATCACATACATTGCAAGGGATCTCTGGAGATGTCTAGTTCAGCTCCTGCTCAGAGGAGGTCCAACTAGATGGGGTTGCCCAGAGCCACGTCCAGTTCAGTTTGGGTACCTCCAAGCAAGTACACTCTGCAACCTCTGGGAAACTTGTGCAAGTGTGTTTAACCAGCTGCACGGTGGAAAACTACACTGCAGAAATATTGCTGGACTGGGTTTTTCCTTTTAAGTGTTTTTCTTCTGGTTGTAACCCTATATTATGCTTGTCATGTTTTATCTCTGTTTAGCTTACTGGTTTAAAAAAATACTGTCTGGAAACTCCCATATAAACCACAAATACTTCAGTATTTTAAAACAAGAAGCAATTAATTTCATGACTATTCTCCTACTTTTTGATATTAAATGCTTTTTGGTTTTATAAGTTGGACCTTTTGGATCTCATCCTTACAGGCAGAAGGTCATCTGTGTGTGTACTGTTAACAACACAACCAGTCAAGAGTAAAGGCTTTTTCCAGAGTGCAGAGAGGGACCTTGAAGCAGCATATGGAAAAGAACTCAGAAAAAGTAGTTTCTTTCTTGAAGAAGAAAGAAAGTAGCACATTATTTCTAGGTTTATCATTTTTTGGCAGGTTTAAGTATATTTCTGCCAGAGAAACAGTGAACATGATTACTCAGTAATGACAGAGAGGTGAGAAAAGATTATTGAGACTGGAATAAAAGTTTTCATGTCCCTGTATTTATTGTATTTATTTATTTGCTGCTTCAAACCCAGCATGTGTTGCAAAATAGCTTGCGTATTCCTGAATCAAGATTGTGTGGTGCTAAAAATTCTTTATTCAACACTGGTGGAAACCGAGCATCAGAACTGCAGAAACAAAGAGCCTTGCAGCTGCAGCTGCTGGCATGATCTCTGTTGTAGTTTAAAGTGGCCTAACCACCCTGCCTGACCTCACCAGCTACACAGATGAGATAAGATGTGAAGGATCAATTAGCAAAGAGCAAACCAGAGCTGACTGGCTGCAAAGCATTATTAGAGATTAGAAGGCTACTCCTCAATGTAGTTATGCTAGGCAGGCTCCCCAGACAATGCAGTATGTGCCAACCGAATCAGTTTTCTCTTGGTGAAGTGACATCATGATCACTCCCAGTGTAGCTATGGGTGCTGACTCATTCACAGTGGTGATTTAAAGGCAGGACATGGACCACTGAGTGAAATCTGTATCACTGCTGAAATTGAACATGGGATGCTAGCACAAATTCACAGCAACAATGGTTGTCATTAACACATTGGGATAAAAGCCAGTGTGGATCAGAAGCACAGGATGTCCCTGTGTAACCCTGGAGAGAGAAGCATGACTGTTAGCTAGGTATGACAACATGCCTCCAATTTAATCCACCATGTAAGTAAACAAACAGATCTTTTTCATCACCAAGGCAATGTGCCCTTAGAAGTTTTGTTGGTGTAAGGGGCATTAAGGAGGGTACAGACAATCATGGAAGCTTCACGTACCTCAGCCAAAAAATACCCCACTCAGAAATACAGCCTTCCTGTGTTAATGTGGCACAGACTCACACCTGATAGTTTATGGATCCAAGCAGCCACTGTTTCTGAACCAGGCACCAGTACTAAGAAAGAAGAGGACCTTGCCCTACCTCTATACTACCCCCTCACCCCTACCTTCCTGTTTACTAAGAAGATATGAGTAGAAAAAATGTGCAGGTATCATATATGGTTCTTGTAAATGATGACAGAACTTCCTGCTCAGCAGTAGGCAGAAGCTGAAGAGAGGATATTGCACTGGGACAGTAATTTCTGAAGAGACTGGGGTAAGTATTCTCACTTCCTAGCATTCCTTGCCTAGGTGATGTAAACTCTGAGAGCAACTACATCTAAAGACAAATGCGTGGTGGGTGTTTCAGACTGCCTTGTTCTCAGGGCTACAGACTCCAACTCCAGGCACACCAGTCAGGAAACTCCCTGTGCCTACTACAGCAGCACGGTCTTAACTACAGCTTTCCTTTTTATCCCTTATTTCCAGACCTATGCCTATTTGTATATTATTTCCATCTGAGAAACGAGGTTTGAAGTTGAGGCTCTTCTGGACTAACTTCAACATTGCTGTCTTTTAAGTCAATATGTTGCTTAAATAGAGTGAGGTTTCCTTTAATATGCTTTCTCTTTTTTAAATTTTCAGGCCTTGTACAGCTTGGCGTTAGAAGGATGGTTCCCTTCAGTGCCTGGAAAGCAAGGACAGGCAGAACAAACAGTAACACTGGAGCAGTTGTCTCTTTAGTTTCAGGTTTTCCTTCAGATCCATCACAGCTGCAGCAGCACTTCTGTATGGCAGTTTGCCAGCTCTGCCAGCACTCCTCATTCATCATCTCTCTGGGCTTACATTCTCCATTAACACAAAAGTTCTAATTTCTTTTCTGCTACTAGTTCCACAGGGTTTGGCTTTAAAATTCTTCTCCAGATTTACTTTCCCATAAAAAATTTTGGCAAACTTAAATGGCCGCTTGTCAGTCACTCTGTTGCCCAAAGAGGAAACAGTTGTTTCTCATGTGTTCTGGGTTTTGAGTGGGGGACCCCACCTCCAAGAGCCTTCCAACTGTTTGATGACTTCCTGGTGGACCCAGGTCAGGCTTGGTACAGATTTTCAATTTGCTTTTTTTCTGTATAAGAGCAAGGAGCACCTGAAGGGACTACACAAAACAGCAGAGCAGGGGCCATGAGAAGCTCTGCCTCTCCTCCTTCGCTTCAGCGGTGGAGCAAAAGTCGGGTGGAGGTGCTGTATGTGAGTGAAGGGAGATGCAGTGGGAGCTAGTGGTGAGGAGGAGGCTGAAGCCATGGCTGCATCTTTTCAAAATCCATACTGGAGTCACAGCAGGACATTTCTGTCTCACATTAGTTGAGACCAGTCACTGGTTGTTCCAGGGTCTGGTCAAACTTTTACATGGAGCATGAACAGCTGAACAGTTGGGGCAGAGCATGCATTTCATGTTCTTGAGCAGCTCCAGAAGTGGTATTTTCTGCAGTGCTTTACCTCTACTTGTTTGTATCTGCTCTGCAGCTGCCTACATCTGAGCGGGTGACACAGAGATGGGCTACACAACTACACTACTCTCCCCTGCCCAGGAAGCCCGAGGCATAGTCCCCAGGAGACCCTATAGCTTTGTGTTCCCACAAAAAGCCACTATGAGGCACACTGGCTGAGAGTCACCTACAATAATGAGATGATTCAGTCTGTGTTTTTAGAGATACCACTGAAACAATCATGTAGACTAGACCTCCAAACAGTGCCCTTTCATTTCACTTCTAAAAGCACTGTCTTTTAATAGGAATTACTTGAAAGGCAATACAAAGAAAAGGTTTATTATCTTCAGTTACCAGAATATTCTGTTCAGATTAATCTCTTGACTTTCTTGGACTGCCAGTAAGTGCAAACAGAATTTTTCCTTAGAAAAGGAACTACAAAACATACACTGCATATCTGTAAGCAAAGAACTGCCACATGGAAAACAAAGCAAAACTACCAACCAAGGGACAAAATTAACACCAGGGGTTGGAATTACCTAAAACTGTAACCAAAGCAGTTTGATTCGGATGAACTGTAGAAGAACAGGTATAATGTCCACTATCGCTTCTTCCTGCTGCTGAAGCAAACACATACTGGATCCGAATTGCTGAGTGATCTGTCTGATATTCTAGTCCTTCAAACTGGCGATCCTAGTTTTCAACAAAGATTCCCATTTAATCAGTTGATAGTGCCCAAAATCACCTATTTTAAAATATGCCCTCTCTTCTTACCTGCTCAAATTCTTTGTTTTCAAAAGATAATTTTATTCCAAATTTATAATTACGATACACAGCTCTGCATCTGATCAGCAATGGTTCCCCGACTTTAAGAAGTAATTCAGGTAAAGGTGCTTGTCTTTCATTTAAATCTACAAAATCAAAACATTGTCACTGAAACAACAACTGTCACTTTGCCTGGAAAAATGCTTATTTAGATCAATATTTTTCTTCTAATACTGTACAGGCATCCATTATTATACTGTAATGATAATTAGAATTTAGATAAATTACCCATTAATCATGAAATCCATAAAATTTATGGATTTAGACCCCTCAAACCACATTTTGTCATAATTTACAAGATGTCTATAGGCCACAGTTCATCACAGAGTTTAGCTCAGGCTAGGTTTATTTAAAAAAAATGAGACAAACAAACCTGAATTTATATATTTATTCATGCTTATTTGTAAACTTATCTATTTAAGGGCACTTTGAAGAGCATTTCACTGCAACACAGTCCTAAAAGCATGCAGAAAAAGATAACAGATGTTTAGAAAATGTAGAAGGGCAGGACATTTTTTACAGAGACCACAAATAGCTATTAGAATTTAGGGTTTAAACATGAGACAGAGCAACCATATCCACTGTTAGGTTTGTTCCAGTGAACACAAATAAGTAGCTTAGCCCAGAAAGCATACTCAGAGGAGTAGTGCAGCTAATTTCAGCAGCAGGATCCAGCTCTCATGTGAGTAAACCTTAGAGGGAAGTTACCTATTGTAAAGAGGCTGGTGCATTCTCTGCCCAGGTCATTAACTGCACAGCACCATACATAAGTTTGAAATAATTCATGTTGTACCTTCTGTATGACATCTATTTCCCCAGTGTCTTCATGCATTTTATGAGGGCAACTGCAATTACAAGCACAATTATTCATTGGCTCATTTGGTTAACCTCAAGCAAATAAATCTGATAAATCTCCAAGCCACGAGAATATGCAAACAATAGTGGGAAAACTGGATCTTACATAGCTGAATAAAAAGGAACTACGAAAGGTGAAGATAAGAAAATAAAAATCTCACAGCCTAGGCAGAAACATGAGCTGAAATGACCTGAATATGCTTAAATTGGCTCACAGACAAGTAATGCTGTGACTAAAGTCCAGACGAAGAGTGACATCATAGAGCTGGAGCTTTCACACCACATCTCTGAATTCCTGGTGGTGGGAGCTGCTGCAAATCCAGTGGCCATTATGAGACCCAGATCCCAAACTGCCATGCTGCAGACAAAGGTGTTATTGCCACTGTTAACAGAATAAACTTCATATGTTAATAGAACAGGAAAAAAAAAAAAAGCTTGGAAAATTATGATCCCTTGTAACATTTTCCCAGCTCTAGTGCATTTACCTTTCCAAAAAAACCGTGAAAAACTAGAGGGAAATTAGATACTTTTGGTTTGCTTTGGTAATATCAAAAGAGTAGAATCTGGAATAACTGTTTCTGAGCAAAGAATTGAAAGTTTCCAAAAGAGCACAACAGCCAAAATTTTTAATAAAAATGTGCTGCAGCAATCCAAAAGTGGATCATGCTGACATGAATTTTCAACCAGCACGTGGATGTGCAACCCGTCAGGGCCCATCTCCAAAAAATCTGACAAAGGCTCTTCTTCAGTTATCCCCCCAGTTCACTAGGCACGCCACACAGTGCAAAGCCTCCCCCTTTTTATTCAGAAGATGGTAAACTTTCATTCTAGAGATTTAACATGCATATACACCATACCTCTTTTCAGGTGTTTTGCAAAATATCCACTCCACAGATGGCTGGGGGTAGCTCTCAGATACGCACTCGATAGCATCCAACTTTTCCCTTTTCCTGAAATAGGGTTTGCCTGGTTTCTCTGTTAAAAACCATGCAAATATTTCAGAATGCTGAAATCATTATGAAACAGTGTTTTGCTCACTTCACAGTACATGAAGTTACAGGGCTGTAATTTGTTTCAGGAGGTTTCAACACTGAGGGAACAGAAAATTATTCTGCCCTAGGGATATTATGGGTTGGTTTCACAAGCTTTTCAGCCTTGATTGCTAAATGCACAGCTTCCCCCTATCAAAGGCCAGACTCTATACACTGGAGGACAATCCTGAGACTGATACTGAAAGGTGTTAATTTGCTGTGGTTGCTATTCATCTCACTGGGTAGGAGCACAAATACCTTTCAAAATCACATCCTAAGCCCTCTGGTGGAGTATCTGTTGAGACTACGAAGTCTCTACACAAAATGGGATCATTGCACACTACTCAGTCAGATCAGATACACGATGGAAAAACAATGGGTGATAATGACTTCTGATAACCAGCAGACTTCTCTAGCCTATATCTGTAACCTAGAGGAGAAAAGGTTCCTTGACAGGTCCCCTGAACTCATCAGGCTGAAACTTGGACTAAGCACAAAAATTTAATGTATTAAAGCTGCTAAAGATTTGACTCAAAATGAAAAGCACAAAGCCTGGTTTTAGGTCATCTTATAATGAAATTACAGCTTCCACCCACAAGAGCAAATTTTTCTTTAGAGTCATAGTTCCATTGCCTGCAAGGTGACATGCTAAGGTGAAACTAATACTTTCATTTAAAAAATTTATTTCTTAATTTATCTCTTACAAGCTTGGCCTACAAGGTTTTTTCACCTATAGAGGTTCACATCTCAGTTGAAGGATTCACATCTAGCCTGGAGGATTTTATGAGAGATATAATTATTATATTAATTCACAGGAGCAAAGAGAATGCAATCCAAGCAATTGATATGGAAAAGATCTGTATCAAGATTAGTTTGAACTACGCTTGCTTGCACATGTAATAACACTTTTTACCTATAAAGCCTAATTGATATAGTAGAGAAGATAATTTTTAATTGAAGATTTAATATCCTGTCCCCTCAACGAAGCTGTTAAAATTATAATTGCGACATGCAATAGGAGAGACTGAAGGTGACACTTCCGACACCTGAGAAAAAATGTCAAACAGGAGAAATATTTAAAAAAAAAGATAAAGAGGGAATAAAAAATGTTGATTAGTCACAGTTTATTAAAAACAAGGCAAGTAATGATACTTGAAGGGCTTGTCAGTCTTTTAGCTGTTTGGATTGACATTTTCCCTTCTTTTCTTTGAAAATTCTTTTACATTTTTAAATTTTATCTTTAAATTCAGCCCTTTCCAGACAAAATAATATGGTATTTCTCTTCTGTTAAAAAAATCATGTCAATGTGGGTCTTTTTTTTTCAGTTGTTCTTGGATACTCCTACTTAGAAACAGAAGGTGGAACTTGTTGTCTTTGCATCTGAGATGTCTCTTGTGTGATCCTTGAGAAAATTCAATCAAATCTCTTCCCACTGTGAGCCTTACAAAAAGACACAATTTGCATGTGCTCTGTCATGCCCATTAGACAGCAGTTAAAATCTCAGCTTTTTGGGCACCCCTGTGCTGAGCAGCTGCAGTTCTGATGTGTTTTACCCTAAAACTCAGTAAACAAGTAAAGGCTGGCACTGAGAATAGAGACCTTGCCTTTCCCCTTCCCTCAGCGGTGCCTCTTGCTGCCCAAAGAACTGCGAAAGACAAATCTACAAAAGATGTGAAGAGACCCAGTGTCAGGCACAGGTGGAAAAGTGTCAGAGTGGGACAAAACAGGACCTCGGAGCACCAGAGACCTGAAAATAAAAGGGATGTCCTGATCTGGTCCAGATAACAGCCCAGCCAGCAACACTGAAAATAAACAGGTCAAGATGCAAGTGAACAAATCTAGCCCAAGAGTTTTGAGACTACACAAAAGGCACCCTTGATTTGTCCCTTTTGGCACAGAGGGGAATTTCTCATAGGGGAGAAGAGAGTTGCCATGCATGTACATCTTTATTTGGTCATTTGCATGGTTTACTGACTGGCGAAAGCTGACTCCCATGCAGTCTGTGGTTTTGACTTCAGCCTCTGAAGACAGCTCCAAGTCCTATGCAAATATAGGAAGATGCTTTAAATGTAGCACGTGAGAGCTTCGTTGCCTAGACTGAATTTGAGCCTCTCCCCTTGAACCTATTGATGAAGTGACCCCTTTCATCTGAGATACACTTACTTCTGATGAGAACAGGCAAAATCACTGTGTAATTGCCGGTTTTACTTATGACCGAGAGGGTGTATTTTCCAGCTTGTGTTTCTTTTATTTGTGAAAAAGCCAAAGATGTAACATACCTATAAAACAGAAGGTAAAGCTGTATTTGTTACCTAGAAGATAATACGCAGCACATGCAATAAAACGTCAGCTCTATAGCTGTTGCAAAAACTCTTCAGAGATACTAGTATACATTATTTACACAGCGCCCTTCAACCTGAATTGTTTTCACCATGTATCTTCTTACACAAGCAGTGTGTGGGAACTTATAGCCACAGGTACCACATGCTTCGTGCTGAGCATTGGGAAGGATGGACTTCCAGAGCTCAGGAGAGTTGGGGAGGTCCACAGGAAAATGTTTTACCTACAGTCCCACCCCGTATGTTTTGCAGGGGAGGCATTAACCCAGCCTCAGGTTCCAGCCCAGGTTTGGCTATGAGCATTAGGATGCTGCTGTTGTTTTTGCTTCTGATCCACAGTGTGACCCTAAGAAGTCACGCAATTCTTCATGCCTCAGTTTCTTTGACTATAAAATCACAATTTTTCCCCACATGAGCACTGCAAAGCTCAAATTGATTAATGTCAGAAAGTCCCTGGAGACCTTAATGCATGATGCTATACAAATTAAAAAAATGAGCTTATTTCAAACTATTCTTGGCTTTAAGATTCATATGTGTATATGTGTCTAAATTACAATCAACAATATGCTGCCAGGTGACAACAGTTAAGAAAGATTAGAAGATTTTAAAAGATAATGTATAATATGAAATTAAACACAAGCACAGTCACAGAAAATATTCCATTTGCATACTAAAATAAATTATCTCTTAAAGGTTCTTTGATAGTGTATATCCCTTGACTTACCGATTCTCCGAGTCCAATGAAGGTTTACAAGCTTTGCTCTCTTTAAAGAACCAAAAGCATGAAATGATTTCTGAAATGTTCATGACCACTCTTAATTCAATATTTTCAAACACATTGACTTCCACATTTTTAGTTGGTTCGTAGATGTTCTCTGTTCCTTGGGAATTCAAATAACACCCAAGATCTTCTAAAATGTTATAAATCTGCAATGCAAGAGGACAGATTGTTACGTATTTATTAGCAATTAGCTTTATTTGCTCTTTCCATTCAAATATTTTTAAAGGATGCTCTTCTGAAAAAGCTTTAATAAAAATGTAATGCCTCATAATTCCCAAATATGAACACAAATTATACTGAAATAATACCTTCATCATATCTTCATTTTGTTTGTTTTTTCTTTTTCACTTCTACTGTCAAACTTGTTCATAAGTATGTTGAATTCTACTGCTGGAGGAAACACTACAGGATTCCTGTTGAATTAGTTAATAGTGTTGTCTAGACAGACATCATAGAATAATTTTAGCCAGAAACACAATTTCCCTTAGTGATATAGACTATTCTTTACTCTCATTTTTGTTTCCTTTCATGTAGAACATAGGAATACAGGGAACTATAATACAACCCTTCTGTTTGTGACTCCAACATGAAGGCAGAACCAGAATATAGATATATTTTTTTTTAGCATCCCACTGCTTGTCATTGCATCATCTGGCTAGACTGCTCCTCAGCTCCTTGGGGGCTTTACTAGGCAAGGAAAGTTTGGGCTGGGTGCCTTTACACCTTTCATTTCCTCACCCTTGTGTACAGCTAAAGGAGAACCGCAAACAGAAAGAGAATATTCCACAATCATTCTGAAAACCACCAACAGAATAATGCGCCTCTAAGCTTAGCTGCAGCCAAAGGTGGCAAGTAAATGGCTTCATCTGAAGAGTAGCCCTGCATGTCTCCCTTACTTTGGTGGATGAAATAGATCTGGCATAAGTTTATGAAAGGATGGAATTCATCGCACCCTCTGCCCCGCACTGTGGTTCTTCTCATTCTTTGTTCCTTCTTTGTGCCTTCCCTTGATCTGAGAAGTATCTAGAGATAACAGCCGTATTCTGCTTTGCCTGATACACGGACAGTACGGCTTTGACTGGTATGCCTCCATTTGTTATCCAAACTACTGATTTATTTGCCCAGGAATAGAAAAGATTTCATAAGACTAACTTGAAACAAGAATTCTCAGGAAATATTTTAACTGCAGGTCTCAGCTGCTTTATAATTTAGTAGCACACAACCTCTTCTTGGCCTTCTGCCACTTCAAGTGAGAAGAGAAGAAAAAAAAAATCATATTTGATTCCCTGTCTAGCTTCAGTGTTTCAGTCAAAGCTTAGACCAGGTAGGGACTTAGGGGTTTGGTGGTGGGAACAGAGGGTGGTACAGCTTCCCCACCAGTCCCAGCAGCCGTGGCACACCATGGCCTTGGCAATCCCCTCTTACGGGCACATAGTTTTTTACACTGATACACTTCCAGAAATATTCAGAAATATTCAGGCATGGTGATGTGAGACAGCATCAAGGCAGTAATTAAAAAATCAGTTTTAGAAAAAACTAGTACTTATTTGCTTACAGTTTCAAAGTATGAATTGTGTATTTCCCTCTAACCTTCTGTAGTCATATTTGGCCTAACCCTGGTTATTTTGACAGTGACATCCCCACAGCCTTAAGGTTTCGGGTGTTGTAAGCTTCTGGGAAGGTATTTCTGAAATGGACAGGAATATTTTATAAACAATTCGTTCTCTGTTTGATTACCTTAGGATACAGTGATGTCTCTGGTGTTTCTGAACCTTCATTCTTCTGGCTGATAAACACACATGTAACCTCAGATGAATTTTGATTCATTGCAGAAGTGAAAGTAACTGCTGTCATAGCAAGAACTGTAAAACAGAAATAGAAAACAAATGCGATCACTTCTAGATCTCTGATCAGGGATAATCATTTTAGCAAAAATAAAAACTTTATAGAGAAAACTCTAGAAAGATTACATCCTTGTTTTAAAAAAAGGCAAAATTAATATGCAGATACATTGTGTGCATTTGCAGACTCTGCATTTATGTGTTGAAACTGAGTGGAAGCACTATTTGGAGAACCTTTAAAAAGCACAGATACCTCACACTTTAGAAGTCTGTCCCATAATATTGACGAAAATGTCTAAAGACAAAAGCCTCTAGTGTTATGGAGGCTCCTTTAGGAACCACATTACAAAACACAGGCTCCCTCTTGCCGCTCACTTCTGCATCACTGTCTCTGAAAGGGCCCTGAAGCACCAAACCCTGCAGCCAGCAGGCCAGCATTTGCCCCTCGTGAGTCAGAAGATGATAATGTACCATCCTTCCCATTGGCACTAAGGAGATGTCCAGGTCAGAAACACTCCCCAAGCACTTCTCACTCCTGCTCAGAGCATGCCAAAATAAAAGTCCTTCAACTTGCAATGGTAAAATAAAGTCCTCCAGCTTGCCTTTAGAGCCCACACGCAGCTCACCCAGAGACTCAAGATCTAGTCTTCCTTTTCCCTTCTCTCCAGGACAGACTGTATTTGATCTGACATACCAGACACTCTCCTGAGCCTTCCTGGTCTGGATTTGTGCACCCCAGCAGCTCACAAGTGAGGTCCGGTTAGATGCTTCTTCCCTTGAGCTGCCATTCACAGTCTTGTGCTCTTCCTTTCCAGGAAGCAAACAAGGCAGCAATTCCCACTGTTTTGAGGACGGTAGATGCAGAAAGCAGAGGGCAAAGAAAAGAAAGCTCAGGGCTTTCTCCTGCCTTCTCCTTCCTCCATACCTTCCTGGCTGTCAGTCTCAGGGGCCTATACAGCCAGGTTAGTTCCCTTGCTAGTGCCCAGCCCTAGCAGGAGTAGCAAATGTCATTTCTCCTTATGCATACGGAACAGTGTGGGAAAGCTTCTGGTGGCTCAAAGGCATCAACTCTCTGGAATGCTTCATATGAACCTTTCTGCAGGGAGCGCAGCTTGAAAAGTCACCTTTTAGCCTTAAAGGAGCTATATAGTAACCATGCCCTCAACACTGTGCATAAACAAGAAAAAAAAGTAAGACTGCAGGAATGACAGGGTAAAAAGTGCCTATTTCCATTAAGTCCCTAAAGCCAGACCTCAGCAGTACAAATAAACACTGAATCATAAAATAACATCTCTTTGCTGATGACCTGTAAAATTTCTGTCCTTGGGTCTCAGTTTTCTGCTTCCCCCCCCCTCAGTTCCTGAGATGGTTGGACATAAAGCAAGCTGCAGAGTTGAAAGGAGGAAAAAAGGTAAATATCTCAGAAAGTACTAGGGTGAAAGGATGAAAGTAATGGGACTGTTTCTGCAGGTGATGGAAAGAGCAAAACTGGAAGAAGCAAGAAATGAGTAAGAGTTGTTGCCAACTCATCTTTGATGTTTGTGCCTTCTAAAGCTGCCCAAGTTCTAAGCTGGCAACACTTCAACAACCTCTTCTGAGCCCTCTTGGCAAATGTGGATTAAGACTGAGTCCTTCTCATTGAGGCACTTAACATACACTGTATTTTGGGTGCCACCTTTCCACGGTATACACAAGCAATGGTCTGCTTTTGCAGACCTCTGAGGAAGATCCTGTCTATCTGTCTGCAATCCCTAAGAAAGATGAACAGGACTTCTTTGTGGAGATGTGTATCTCCCTCCATTGGCTATAAAGCTAACCTTCATACTTCTTGAGACAGGGAGTGCCAGAGGGTAGCTGAAAGGCAGGTATGCATTAGGTATCTACACCCAGCATACTGAATTTCTCGCTCCCCACCCATGCAAACCTGGTTTCCAGCCTTCCCACTAGCTTTTCATCAAGTCCTCTGCTCACCTTTCTCCACTTCAGTTTGTTTGTTTACCTTTCACTCTTTTCAAACCGGAAACTACCTGGTAGCCTCACAGCCACTGATAGTAAGTCACCTACATCCATGGATTTCCAAGACACACCAGCTGAAAACACCTGAAAATACGAACACAAAAGTCCAACTCATTTGGCCCGCTGAGCATTCCCTTGCTGCAGCTCTCTGATGTGCAAATAGTTCTAGCTTCTGATTATATATGCTGAGCCAATTTATCCCTGGCATTACCCCACTTTGCTCACATCGCCTTGTTAAGCAGGACACCTAATGCTGCAGTAGGCAAGGGAAAGATGTATTTAAACACCAACAGGGAAAACATTTGCAGCCAAGAGTTAGGCAAAAGCAGACAGATGTAGCAACCAGATTGTGAGTGAGACATGCAAACAAGGTGTCTGATGAACTGGAACTGCATCTGTAAAGGTCGGTATGTGGGAGTATGTGCTGTAAGAGAGAGTAGTGAGCACCCTGACACCCTCATGTATAGGAGAATATGGGACTCCTTGTCCTGTCAGCTGCTATAGCTTGCCACTGCTGTCATCTGCCTTTATTTCCGTGAAATCCAGGAGGGCTATTTTGAACCTGAGATGATTCCAGCTGCTTTACAGTGAGAAAAAAATGAGTGATGTGCTAGTCAGAGTATTTACACGAGATGAGATACAGTGGCCTAAACTTCTGTAGATCCTAGAGAAATATATTATGTTGACAAAACAGAAAATGAGAGCATGAATGAGTCTTTCAGCAGAAACAGAATCAAGAAAAGAAATATTGGGAAAATGACAATGCTCTGATTCACCATCTTGATCTTCCAGCTGCTAGCTGGCCCGTTCAGAGACTGCTGTTATGGTGTGCACATCAGTCATCCTCCTGAAAACCCAAAGTAAGAACTGCAGAGACTGAAAGCACTGGGTGAAGAATATAAAATATGTAGTGTGTATAATCACATCTTGTATTGCCGAACTGCAGTGAAGCTGGAATGGAAATAAATTGCTGAACAATGTTTATGCCTGCTTTCCACCTTCATTATCTTTTTATAGATTATACAAAAATAAATGCAATAGGAGAAATCTTTTTCTCACTGAAGTCAGACAAACCTCTAGTTGCCACAAACTGAGTCAGGATTTCATCAAGATGTGTAGGCACATATGTGGGGAAATACCTGTATAAGTGAAAAAGTGGGCTGACATATAACAGTGATGAGAAGAAAAGCCTGAATCTATTGGAGAGATATCAAACCAAGAAGTTGTGTAGCTAGTTCAGCTAGCAGATGGTTGACCTAATGGAACTGCTTAAGAAATTTTGTCTTCAAATGGAGCATGGCTAAAAGTAGTCTTTGGAAAACTGGGAAAGCCAAATATGTTGAAAGTCTGACTTTATCAGAGAGAACAGTTGAGGAACCGTAGCACTGTGAAGGATGGAGAGAAGATCCTTCTCTTCACACCGATGGATGCATCTTGTATTTGTGTTCAGCTCAGGGTACTTGGTATTTTAAGAAGCAGTCAGGCCTTTCCTAGACATAGAGCAACCTTCCACTCTGCTTTGCAGCTCAGGACACTTATATAAAGTAAACTATGTTTTGTGTCTTACTTGGCTTCTCGCCATTTTCCCTGGGTGAAACTCTCTGGATCAAGTTTTCAAAATTTTCTTCATGATCAGGGAAGGCAGAAGGACTCTTTTTTCCATGAGAGCTATAGTTCTTCCACAGTCATGTACTGCCAGAAGTGTTAAGTTTTTTTAAAAAAAATAAAATTACCAAGAATCTGTAAAAGTGATGACATGGATGAGCATAATACTCATCCATTAACTCTGAAAACCCCACATCTTTGCATGCAGCTGCCTTTTTCTCATATCACCCCTAAAAGTGGTGGATCCTGAAGAGAGAATTTTACTCAATATGACAGGAATCAGAGGGAGGCAGGATATGCCTTATTTCTCTCTCATCAAATGTAACTTTTCTTCTTCCTCATCTTTTAGAACACTGTTCTTTGTTGTTGTCTTTACCCTTTCAGCTTAAATAACTTCCAGCTTCCAAAAAAATGCAACCCGTGAGTTCATTCTCACAGGATGATGGGGCCAGAGGTGTTGCTCTGTGTTGCAGAATAATAACAATAGAACAAGGTTTAACAAGCAAGGTGGGTGACAAGATGCCTCTGTTGAAGCTCATGCTAATTGTGACTCGTTGTTGTAACACTGGATGCGGTACATCATCTACCTGGTCTTACCGGTTGATTACAACAAACATCACATGAACTGATCTAATTCGTTACAGTCATGTTCAAGCATGACTGAGACATGAGACAGAAAGAAAAAAAAGCCTATACAGTGTGGTAGCTCTTCAGGAGGATTTAGTGGAAGAGAATAGAGAATCTCTAGACTTGAATCACTGAGCAGGAAAGCAGTGAGAAGCGGGAGTAGGGGAGGCCACAGGGTTTTGGAAAGTGCTTAATTAGGGTCTGTGTACTGAGTCAAAAACTAGCAATGAGAAACAACACTGATATTGTATAGTGTCCTGGAACACTGCTGTCACCTGCCAGCCTTGTTTTGCCATTGCCTGCAACTCTCCACCTGGATTATTTTTCCACCGGGATCCGCTCCCCCGCCACTTTTACTACCTGAAGCCAGCCAGGCTGTGGCACGACACGCTGTCCCTTCCCGGGGCTCTACTGCCCGAGAGAGGCGGCTCTGCGCAGAGGGTCTGGGAGCTGCCAACACCACCGCGCGAGCGGCGGGCAGGCGGCCGGGACGGGGGCGAAGGGGGCCGCCAGGGGGCGCTGCCGCCCCGCGCAGCCCCGCGGACTAGCGTCAGGCAGCGGAGGCCTGGCGGAATACACACCCTCGGCCCTCTGGAGTGCGGGGGTATTTTCCCGACTGGTAACGAACTCGACCAGTTTGGCTCGCCAAGGAGCTGCGCTGCGTTTTTTTTTTATTCTTAGGAAATGAAATGCGAAACAAAAAATCATTCTAAATCCTTTCATACGTTAATTACATTGACGACGGGTAACTGATGCTTTTTTTCTTACTTTCTTACACAGGGTCTCCAGCAAACGTCTTCTGATTTTCTGTTAAAAGACAGAAAGCTTAAAAATACTGACCCTTCCCAGGAAGATCCCACCACCATCCTTGCATGGCTCAGATAGGATTCTGACTCTGTTCTACCATTTGTAAAAATAATTTTAACAGAAGTTTGGGGTTTTTTTGCACAAGAACAACTCATGGATATACACTATAAACTTCCTACTCAGCAAGGAGTTGTGCTCTATTTATTATAGTGGTCTCAGAAGCATCTCTCTTGCAGAGATATTAAACTAGAAGTCCTTGTCACAGTGAATCACCATTTCTAATTCATCCAGTGCAAGTGCCAGCAAAGGGTTCTGCTACCTATTCACTTTATGTCAGCTTCTGTAGTAAAACTATACTGTCTCTGCCTAAGAAGTTTGCTTCCTTAGTCTTTCCAAATTTAATCTGTCTGAATCTAAAGGATCTCCTTTCAGTGTCTGAGAAATAAAGAAGCAGCTTGCTCAATCTGCCTCAGGAACATCACTGCCAAGACCTGCCTAACCCAACAGAGCCTGTCATGTGCAGCAAGGAAGACTCTGTCCACAAATTAATTTTCTATGTTTTTCATTTTCCTCATCTTTTCCTCAACCTTCATTTTCAGGTCACAGATGAAAACAGCTGCAAGGAATTTACTCTTTTACATATTTTTTTTTTAAACATCTAATGACTTGGCCATCGTTTCGAAGAATTTGTTCTCTTATTATGTCCTAACATTTTTGGTACGGATTTCAGCAAACTTCATCTTTTGGATAAAATTATGCCTTTCAATGCTAGTACCTTTCTTCTTAGAGGAGGACAGTCAGCAGACACTGCCTATGGCTCACTGCAGCCAGCTTATAAATTACGT
Organism: Pterocles orientalis; assembly: GCA_011057875.1. Classification (NCBI taxonomy): domain Eukaryota; kingdom Metazoa; phylum Chordata; class Aves; order Pterocliformes; family Pteroclidae; genus Pterocles; species Pterocles orientalis. The sequence goes on along the minus strand of WKFP01015549.1, from coordinate 683,579 downwards.
AGAGATTTTAAGACAGAATAATTGAGATGGCTGAAGATTTCAAATCAGGAATCATGTTGTGGGTATATTTTACACTCCTCTGTCAGAAACCAAACAAAACCTTCTCCAGCAGACCAGGTAGCTAGGATTGAGCAGAGCTACTTGTGCTTTTTTACTTGTTAGTTACAGGTATGTTTGCTTCAGTGTCTTAGGTAGTAAAAATAAGCTAATGATGACACAAAATACAGGCACATTCTTCACATGATACCGCTACATATCCAACTTTATTGACCATGTTTGCCATTAACTCTATTGCAGACTGATATCCAAACCACGTTCCATGATTCATATTGTGATTTCAGCGTTCACTCAAGCCAGGTTGAATAACAGTCCAGTTTTACTTATTTATATATTTCTATAATTTTTTCAGACCTTCTAAAGATACACCTGCCCTCCTGAGTACATGAGACTTGCTGTTCCTCCGGGAAAGAGCTGCTGTTAGTGAGGGATTGTATAAATTTATGAACAGCCCGACCCTTTAGCTGACGCAGGCTTCTTTGCTAAATACAAACTGGCCCTAGCACCCTGTTTTTCCTAATTTATAGATTTGCTTTGAAATCACCTTTTTGATTCTCAGTTATGCTAGTAATTCATGGGTTTTATCTGAAAAAAAAAATCTCCTTAGCACGAAGTAAATGCTGAAGTTTGAAGCAAGCAAGATATTTAGCTCTGCTTTATCTCTCTGTCCTGCCTCTTCTGGTTTTTGTTTACCTGGGCTTGAGTGAGGAAAGGCTATATTCAAACCCTTATTTGCCTTTCATTTCACTGAGATAACTTTCCATTTACCTTCCCTGTGAGTCCGAGATAAAGCCACTGCTTAAACAGCTGAACTGCTATTTTGCTTGTTATTATTGTTTTGTCTGCTTTGCATGGGACTAGCTGAATGAATGACATCCCTTCCACAGGTTCCCTGGACTGTGATCCTATGGTGACTTCTCTGCTTGGGCTGGTGCTCCCAAGGAGCTCACTGAAATCCCTGCTGCTCTACCCACAGTCTGGGCCATTCCAGCCACTCGTGATCCAGTTTACAAAGAATAACTGGGACTGCTGAGGACATACCTTTTGGGAAGTGGCTGAAAAGTGGCTGAAAGGCAGTGAACCTCAGCCACCATGGCAACCTCCTTTTCTGAGGAAGAGTCTACAATTGTGGTTGGTTCTTCTTCTGCTTCTTGCCCACATCTTCTGTGGTCTCAAGGGAGGTTCTTCTTGGCTCCCACTTCACCCAGACCTTTCCAGCCCACTAAGTATGGTGAACAATGGTAACCTGGGCCACATTAGGAGGTGTTTTGCCAGCAGATAGAGGTCCGTACCCTCTACTCAGCACTGGTGAGGACACACCTGGAGTCCTGTACCCAGGTATGGGCTCCTCAGTATAAGACAGATACGGACATACTGGAGAAAGTCCAGCGAAGGGCCACAGAGATGATTAGGCACTGGAGCATCTCCTATGAGGAAGGGCTGAGAGAGCTGGTACTGCTCATCCTGGAGAAGGCTCAGGGGGATCTTACCAATGTATGCAAATACCTGGAGGGAGGGTGCAAAGAGGACAGAACCAGGCTCCTTTCAATGGTGCCTAATGACAGGACCAGAGGCAACGGGCACAAAACTTTTCACCATGTGGGTGACCAAGAAGTGGCATGGATTGTCAAGAGAGGTGGTCGTGTCCACCCTCAGAGATATTAAAAAGCTGGCTCTAGGTGGCCCTGCTCAAGCAGGGAGGTTGGACCAGATGACCTCTAGAGGTCCCTTCCCACCTCAAACTTTCTGTGATTCTGTGAACAAAGGAACAATTGTGTGAGCAAAGAATCGCTGGTTTGATGCCACCACAGAGGTCCTCCATGAATCAGAAAGTGGCATTGGGCTGTCCTTATTCTTGAGTGTTCTCTAGAGGTTGTTTGCTCATGGGAATGGCATGTTTGTGCCATTAAAAAGCTGGACAGACAATGCTGAAGCAAAGCAAACAAATACAACTCATCTAATGACATAAGTAAGTTTGCTTTAACTGTTTTTTTTTTTTAAACTGCATTGTGTTTAAGTACTCCAGTCTCATTAGCTGACACAATCTAGGACTTTTACTGACATTAGTGGAATTACTAACTTCTTGCAAGCAAGAGCTACTTTATTTAAGTACCTAAAGGTAAAGGTCTGAGATTCCTGGCACCTCACCAACAAGGAGAAAAGGATCTGCCTGAAAGAGAAATGAAAGCAGAAGACAGCAGATAATGAAATTATACTACTGGTCACCCTAGTATTGTAAAACTTCCCTTTTAAATGAAAACAACAGTTTCCACAACTGAGTATAGTATATTGTCCTTCCTTTCCTGGAAAAGGGAGTGAGGAGGGAACACTGAAGGCTTGAATTGTGTATGGGGTAAGCACGGACAGAAAGAGGGAGAGTAGGAGAGAATGGGTTTGCTACAAAATATGAAAAGATAAAAATTAATCTAAGGTATTTGATTAAAATGGTAGTTGGTATTTGGTATCAAATTTGGTAAAAATGAACAAAAATAAATACCAGTTGTTCCTATTTGTATCATTATGAAGTTAGGGTTAAAAAGCAATTGCAATTCCCAAGCAGTTACATGAATGTAAAATCCAACATACTCCTTAAAGAGCACATTGTAACAATAAAACACTTTTCAAACCAGCCCTTGTATCTCACCCATTAGAAATCTTATCTATGCAATTAAGCCTAGACTACAAAGAAAGGAGTAAATAATGTCTTACTTTTACAACAGTAACAGAGCTAAATATCCAGGCAGTAAGCTAGCTTTTCTGTCTGTTTACCCTGTTCAGTTTTTTTCAGCAGTTTTTAAGGAAACATCTTAGAAAAATTATGGAGCTGTTCTTCCCTTTAGATGGGAAATAGGCACACATTTGTCTAGCTGTCTAGCTTTGTCATCATCTTATTTCTCACAAAATATAGAGGAAAAAGAAGAGTCTGTCCTTCAAACATACCACCAGTTTTTAGGGTATTATCTGTGTTTGAAGGGTTATAGATTCCTTACGGAATCATTTTGCATCACGTTTCAGTTTAGAGTCATATATCAACTTCCTAAAGTCTATTTCTATTAACAGCAACAGGGTTAAGCCATATGGGGAATAGGGTCTTCCTGTCCATTTCAGAAATGCTGCTGTTTGTTGGCTCTGGACTGATTTTTTGGTCCCTATTTTCCTTTTAAAAGTGTGTGATCAATGGGATTAAACACTCCTTGTCCTTTTCTAGTGTTACTATAAAAACTGAAATTACTTTCTGCCTTCATTGGTCATCCACTCCTGCTGTTCCACATTTTTGCTCTGTAAATGTTTTACTCTCCAATTTAATTTCCACTGTGTTTGCTGGACCTTTTCATCCCTGCCTTTCGCAGGAGGCTTTTCCATGAAGATTTTCGGAAAACCTAACTCAACCCAATGACCCAAACCAGATTCTCAGCTAACAGAGCAGAACCTGAAATGTGGGGGAGTTTATGCCATGAAGTTTCAGATCTTTTGAAAGCTATGTTTTCAGAATCCTGTGAACAAGAGGTGCTCTGTTCTATATTATGTCACCATAGGAAAGGCTCTCAAAGAGGATGCTGCAGAAGGACAGGATGTCCACAGCTCTGCTCCACCGACAAAAGCGCCTCTGCTGAGCAGCCACAGCAACATGCACCCACACACTGCTGGGCAGAGACTTGGGGCTGGCCCTGAGAGTAGGGCTGTACTCTGGGTATCTTCCAGTTTATGGGCAATCTGAGAAATTTTCTGGAGAAAAGGGGGGAAAAGCAAACAGGGCCAAACCTCAAAAGAAATAAAACACCCGTAGTTTTAAGTTGCATTTACTTCAATTGGAAAACAACCCTTTTCCTGCATAATCCTTTCACCTTCAGGAATCTTCACTTCAGAAGTGATACCTTATCTTCTGATCCATGAAATACATGGTGATGTACGACCATGAAAATATGTTCTGCTGGGCACAACTGTTTCCCTGGGTAAGGAGACCATGCACTGGCCTTATGCAACATTCACAGCTGGTTTGCACCCAGGTTTTTGCATGCTTTGGGGAAAAGACTGTAGTCAGGATCAAACTTGATTCCCCCCTGGGGTGTTCATTGATATCACCCTCCTGCCAGTGGCAGGGCTCAGTGCCTGAACTTGCTCTGGAATGTTTGTCAGCTGGTTCGTCAGAGAGAAACCAGTGTATCGCTGGGAGATAGACAGATTCTGTAGACAGCTGGGTCCCAAGCATTTCTGTGGTTCTCCTTAAAAAGCACAACTGTGCTGGCCCACCTCATATTTTTCTGGGTCTCCACCACAGGAATGTAATATACACCTGTATGTTCTGTGAGGGCTTTTTCAACAGTGTTGCCCTATAGTTTTTGTGCAATTAGACACACCATAATCTAATCCAGAGCTTGTTAGGGCCTGAGTTTGCAGTCCTTGCTCATATAAAATTTCCTCTCATTTGCCAGCCACAGGGAGACCTCAGTCAGCATCTCACTGCTTCATTTCTCTCAGGTGCCCTGAAACTGCGGGCCTGGGGTTACCAGGCACAGCTTTTAGTAAGAGAGGGCGCAACAAAAACAAAGGAAGCAAGAGTGGTTGTTAATAGAAAACTTCCCCTGGTGAGAAAGGTCACCGAAAGTCTCTGTTCACAAAATTCTCCAATTTGTAAAACATGAGACTACAACTGCCTCGGATCCCAAGCCCCATCCACCCTCCCACTTCATACAGTATCACAAAGCTAATTGTACACTAGATAATATCCTCTTTAACCACAAGCTCTTGCTTGAGATAGCTAGAAAAAGTTAAGAAGATGAGGAATCGGAATAGTGCTCTTAATGTACATAGCTGTATTTACATATATATTCTTAATGTATATAGCTGCATTTACATACATAGTGCATTGTATGTATTATTTTCTAGAGTTCTGGGATTACATTCCTTGCTGCTGGTGAGCATTTATTTCCAGCAAATAACATGGGCAAGATGCTTTTACTTTCCTGAAACTTTTGCAGTTCTGAGCCTATAATTTAAAGACAAACCTGGTGCCTTAAGTCTACAGATATTGTGGAGATTCTACTCTAGGTATCATTATAGTTCAACTTTTCGTTGCTGGTTAAGGGTTGTAGATTTCGATGGTTTTGGTTCATTATATGGATACTGTCTGTCGTCTGCACAATTTATTACCAGGTTTTATCTCTATTACTAGGTCTTATCTCTAGACAATAGATAGATTCTTAAAGGGAACAAATGCATTTTTAAGTAATGACATAAAATTCATTAAATTTTTTACATCAAAATTACTTTTAAAGAGTGATCTGCTAGAAAGAGATGTATGGAGCTTGCAGTTCTCAGGATTTCTGCTGTCAGCTGTTGCCCCCGATCTTTCAAATCCTAGCCGGCTTGTATGTCCAAAAGCATTTGCTTTTTTTTTTTCCCCTATAACAGCTTTCCTTACAAGAAGTAACACTGCCTCCCTATATATCTCACCTTTACTAAATAATATCTCAACAGAAAGAACACCAGTTCTCCTGGACGATAGATAACCACACGTTGGGGCTCTCACACCTTTTGTTCTCTCTCTGCAAAACTGTCTCTTAGCCGCACTGAAGTCTATCCCTCACAGAGGCCTTTGGGAACCATCACATCCCGGATGCTAATAATTTTTATTTACTTTGTTATGCAGCCTGCAAGACTAGCAAAGCTCAGGCAAGAAGAAAATACAGAAATCCCCTTTTGACATGGTTTGCTTAATAGTCGTATCAGCAGTCATGCAAAGCAGGAGATCATAAAACACTCTCTTTCATTTTTACTCCACCTTCTCTTCAAATAGCTCATGTAGACTTTCAACCATGAATGAATAATACCTAACAACTGCTCTTCGAAGTAAATATTATTATCCCTGCGTATGGAGCTGAAAATGGACCGCAGATTGTTAAATAACTTTCCCTGGCATGCATCAGAACTGCATCAATCAGAAAAAACAAACTCTCTTTTTGTTTCAGTCCTGGATTTTGAATTAGCAAGATCATGTTTGATAGGAGCAAGCCATTTATTTTAGAGACAGAGAAAAATGGCTTCAGGCATTTGAGATGGAAGCAAATGTTATCTTAACAGTTAAACGTTGGGACGATTTTCAGTAGAGGAAATCAAGCTAAAAAATCCCAAACTCTTCACTCTAACAAAACAAAGGCACTTTCTAGATATTAATATCATGCCTTCTTCTATTTAGATCATTGAGCAACAACAACAAATGTACGATACAGATGCATCACTATATTTCACTCTACCAACATATCTGATTCACAGATTATTTGCTTGGGAAATTGCTGATAGATTGTTTAAAGTTATCAGGTCAAGCTATCATTAATATCGGGACAACACTTATACCAGGAAAAAAAAAAAAATCAGTACATTTAAATCCTTTTTGCCTTGAGCATCAAATGTATCAGGCGCATTCAGAGCAAAAGCCAAGCTGGGCTGGGAAAGATGAGGATGACAGGAAGGAGAAGAGCATCCCCAGAAGAGAGAAGAAAGGTGAGACAGAAAATAAAAGATGTAGGAGAAAATGAATGGCTAAGAAGTCAAAGGAGAAAGAAAGGAAAGATGTGAAGGGATGCAGGGAAAGACTGCAAAATGGAGAGGAAAGGGTCCAAGGAGCAGTGTGAGGAGACCTTACCTGCTAGCTGAAATGGAGCTCCAGCAGGGCGGCTATGGGGCCAGCCCGCTGCCATGGCTGGTGATGCCCCACAGTCCCCCAGCCAGCAACTGAAACTGAACCACGCAGGTGGTTGCCTTAAGTGTGCATGTCACTGCCCACAGTGAAACCACTTCTTCAAAAGTGAGGGCCCAAGATCTGAGCCTGAAGGAAACGGCTGTGGGATGGGGAGAAGAGGGGCCTCTCTGGGCGTCAGGGAGCATCTTCCTTCTGCTTGCTTCTGCCTCTGCCACATCAAGCAGCTGCTGCCCATCTGGCTGCTCAGTCCTTGCCTGGTTCTTCAGTCCTTTGCCCACACTTTTAAAAAAACATTTTCTTGGGTAAATTTGGTGCAGCTGACTTTTTGCTGTCTCACCTTAATTCTTACTTTCGAAGCAGTTATGGTTTCTGCTTTCATGCACTGGCAGCCTGCACAATTTCTCTGAGTATTGATGAGGGGAAGTGCAAATGGCGCTGCCAAGCTGAAGAGGCAGGCTGAAAAAAAAATTCCAAACGAAGTTTGCGTGACACCATGGGAACACCCTGCTGCATCTGTCATCACGGGCCGAGGGAGGCTTCCTGCGCTGGGTGAGCGCTCGATCTGCCGGTGACAGAGGACCTGCTGTGGTCACCTCTGAGACCCCAGGGGGCTGCCAGCCGGACAGGGAGCGTGCTTGTGGCGTGGGGCTGTTTTTACTCAAGGGGGAACAGGGAACTAGCACTGGCCGCAGGAAGGTTCAAACTGAGCTACAGCTGCTCTGAAGTTCGTTTTGCAGATAACTTGTCTAGGGGTTAGAAATAAAGGCCTCCACGCACATCCTCAGACAATGAGCCTCTAGGGACACAGTCCCTCTGCCCTCAGCCTGTCCTGGCTCACTGTCCTCCTCGGAGCATAGCACCCCAGGACCTGCCTCCTCATTGCCTCTCGGTCGCTGGTGTGTAAAGGGTGGAACTAGTTGGCCCATGGCTTAAGTTGCTTGCCCCAGTGAGGTCCCCTGGTTTATACCAGGACAAGACACCACAGATGGGCAGGCAGATCTCCCTGGCTGCCACAGGCATGTGTCGCAGTCCCCAGGCAGAAAGCAGACCAGTTCTAAGGGATAAGCTGGAACACCTCCCCTAGGATCCCTTGGGATATGCTGGAGGATTTTTATTATTCATTCATCTGCTATATTTTATATATACAATTATATTTTATTATATTATTTATTCAGTTGCTATATTTTTACTTGCAAGGGTCTAAGCATCCATTCTGCAATTGTAGAGAACCTGGATAAAAACCCTAAGCAAATAAATTCCATGTCAGTAAGGTGTTCTCAGAAACCTGACAGAGAAGATCTCTAGATTTTTATTTTTTTTATTGATACCTGGTAAATAGCTTCTTTTGCATTAGGGAAGATTGTAAAATGTAGATGTAAAAATATAAGATGTATAAGATAGATGTAAAATAAGATGTAGGAAAAATGTAGATGGACCTGAACTAGAAAGACATATCATAGATAAAAGAAGCCATAGAAAATGTCCCAAAGGTAATTGCAGGGGCAATGGGGGAAATGGCATTGAGGCCAGTATCGTTAGCAAAGATGAGCATGTGACATTACTGCCTTAGAAACACAGACTGAAGCAACAGCATTACCCTCTCATGCTGAAGACAAGTTTGCATTTGATGCAGTGCAAAGGAAGGAGCTGAAATGATATGAAAACTAGAGAGGTATATATTTGCAAGGATGCAAAAACTGGGAAAGGAACTATAGGATTCCACAGGCCTCAGAGAAATCATTACAAACAGGGAAATGTCATGCTGGCAACAAGCTTTCCTGGCTTTTTTTTTTTTTTTTCCCCCACAGTCCTCACTAGTACATAGTCCCAGCCTGGATGAGGTTGGAAGACGCCTCTGGAAATGGCCTAGTCCAGCCCCGTGCTCAAAGCACAATCAGCAAGCACAGGTTGCCCCAGATCACATCCAGCAGGGTTTTAAATATCTCCATGGATGGTTAGTCATAGAATCATAGAATCATAGAATCATAGAATCATAGAATGCTTTGGGTTGGAAAGGACCTTAAAGATCATCTAGTTCCAACCCCCCTGCTATGGGCATGGACACCCTCCACTAGACCAGGTTGCTCAAAGCCTCATCCAGCCTGGCCTTGAACACCTCCAGGGATGGGGCATCCACAACTTCCCTGGGCAACCTGTTCCAGTGTCTCACCACCCTCACAGTGAAAAATTTCTTCCTACTCTCTAGTCTAAATTTACCCTCTTTTAGCTTATACCCGTCACCCCTTGTCCTATCACCACACTCCCTGATAAAGAGTGCCTCCCCATCTCTCCTGTAGGCCCCCTTCAGGTACTGGAAGGCTGCTATTAAGTCTCCTCGGAGCCTCCTTTTCTCCAGGCTGAACAACCCCAACTCTTTCAGCCTGTCCTCATAGGGGAGGTGCTCCAGCCCTCTAATTAATTTTGTGTCTCTCCTCTGGACTCTCTCCAAAAGGTCTATGTCTTTTTTATGTTGGGGGCCCCACATCTGAACACAGTACTCCAGGTGGGGTCTCACGAGAGCAGAGTAGAGGGGGAGAATCACCTCCTTTGACCTGCTGCTAATGCTTCTTTTGATGCAGCCCAGGACACGGTTGGCTTTCTGGGCTGCAAGCGCACACTGCTGGCTCATATTGAGCTTCTCATACACCAATACCCCCAAGTCCTTCTCCTCAGGGCTGCTCTCTATCCATTCTCCTCCCAGCCTGTATTTGTGCTTGGGATTGCTTCAACCCACATGCAGGACCTTACACTTGGCCTTGTCAAATTTCATGAGGTTTGCATTGGCCCAGCTCTCAAGCCTGTCCAGGCCCCTCTGGATGGCATCCCTTCCCTTCAGCGTGTCCACCACACCACACAGCTTGGTGTCATCGGCAAACTTGCTGAGGGTGCACTCCATCCCACTGTCCATGTCTCCAACAAAGATGTTAAACAACACTGGTCCCAGTACTGAGCCCTGCGGAACACCACTTGTCACTGGTCTCCACTTGGACATTGAGCCATTGACCACCACTCTTTGAGTGTGGCCATCTAGCCAGTTCCTTATCCAGTGAGGGGTCCCTCTGTCAAATCCATGTCCCTCCAACTTAGAGACAAGGATGTCATGTGGGACTGTGTCAAAGGCTTTGCACAAGTCCAGGTAGACTTGTAGGCTCTGTCGCAGAAGGCCACCAAATTCGTCAGGCACTATTTTCCTTTGGTAAAGCTGTGTTGGTTGTCATCAATAACCTGCTTGTTATCCATGTGCCTTAGCATAGATGCCAGGAGGATTTGCTCCGTGATCTTGCCAGGCACAGAGGTGAGACTCACTGGCCTGTAGTTTCCCAGGCCTTCTTTGTTTCCTTTTTTAAAAATGGGGGTTATGTTTTCCCTTTTCCAGTCTGCGGGAACTTCACCAGAGTGCCACGACTTCTCAAATATGATGGATAGTGGTTTGGCAACTTCATCTGCCAGTTCCTTCAGGACCCGTGGATGTATCTCATCAGGTCCCATGGACTTGTGCACCTTCAGGTTCTTTAAATGGTCTCAAACCTGATCTTCTCCTACAGCTGGCAGTTCTTCCTTTTCCCAGTCACTGCCTTTGCCTTCCGCAACCTGGGCAGTGTGGCTTGAGCTCTTGCCAGTGAAGACTGAGGTAAAAAACTCGTTAAGTACCTCAGCCTTCTCTACATCCTGGGTTACTAGGTCTCCCGCTTTCTTCCAGAGGGGGCTCACAGTTTCCCTAGTCCTCCTTTTATCGCTGACATACCTATAGAAGTTCTTCCTGTTACCCTTAACGTCCTTGGCCATATTTAATTCTGTTTGGGCTTTAGCTTTCCTAACCTGATCTCTGGCTCCACGGACAGTGTCTCTGTATTGTCCCCAGGCTACCTGTCCTTGCTTCCACCCTCTGTAGGCTTCCTTTTTTTGTTAGAGTTTGCTCAGGAGTTCCTTGTTCATCCATGCAGGCCTCCTGACATTTTTGCCTGCCTTCCTCTTTGTTGGGATGCATCGCCCCTGAGCCTGGAGGAAGTGATCTTTGAATATTAGCCAGCTTTCTTGGGCCCCTCTTCCCTTCAGGGCTTTATCCCATGGGACTCTTCCAAGCAGGTCCCTGAAGAGGCCAAAGTCCACTCTCCTAAAGTCCAGGGTAGAGAGTTTGCTGTGCACCCTCCTCACTGCCCTGAGGATCTTGAACTCCACCGTCTCATGGTCGCTGCATCCCAGGCTGCCCTTGAGTTCCACATTCCCCACCAGCCCTTCCTTGTTGGTGAGAACAAGGTCCAGCATAGCCCCTCTCCTGGCTGGCTCCTCTATCACTTGGAGAAGGAAGTTGTCATCGACACATTCCAGGAACTTCCTGGCCTGCCTATGCTGTGCTGTGTTGTTCTTCCAACAGATATCAGGGTGGTTGAAATCCCCCATGAGGACCAGGGCTTGTGAGCGTGAGGCTGCTCCTATCTGTCTGTAGAGGGCCTCATCCACTTGCTCTCCCTGGTCAGGTGGCCTGTAGCAGACCCCCACTACAATGTCCTCTGTCCCTGCCCTCCCTTTGATCCTGACACACAGGCTCTCTGTTGGCTCCTCATCTGCCCCCAGGTGGAGCTCCATGCACTGCAGCTGGTCTTTGACATAGAGGGCAACACCCCCTCCTCGTCTCCCCTGCCTGTCCTTCCTAAAGAGCCTGTATCCCTGCATTCCAACAAGTACTATCCATCCCACCATGTCTCCATAATGCCAGTAAGATCATAAACCTGCAGGCGTGCACACATCTCCAGCTCCTCTTGTTTATTCCCCATACTATGTGCATTTGTATAGAAGCACTTAAGTTGGGCTCCCAAGGAGGCTGGACCTCCTGTGTGCTGCCCTCCAGCCACCCTCATGCCAGCCTGTGAACCTTTTCCAGGCTCTGGGCATTTGTTGCTGGCTTTTCTGTCGTTAAATACCTCTTGCTTGTTGCTCATACTGCATGCACTAGTGTAGATGCACTTGAGCTGAACTGTAGAGTCCACTCCTACCCTCAGCGTGCCACCCCTGGGCTGGCTTGTCTGTGATGGTCCTGGGAATTCCCCCTTCCCCTTTCGGACCTTGTTTAAAGCCCTCTTGATGAGCCCTGCCAGCTTATGAGCGAGAATCCTTTCCCCGCTATGAGACAGGTGAACTCCATCCGTTGCTAGCAGGCGTGGTGCCACATAAGCCTTCCCATGATCAAAAAAACCAAAATTGCACCTTTGGCACCAGCCTCTGAGCCAGGTGTTGATCAGGTGTGTTCTGATCCTCTCAGTATTCATCCCTGCCACTGTGGGGATTGAGAAGAACACTACCTGTGCTCCTGATCCTCTGATTGATTGCCCAAGTGCCCTGAAGTCCCTTTTAATTGCTTTCGGACTTCTCTCCGCAACCTCATCGCTTCCAACCTTCATGTGCAGCAGTGGGTAGTAATCAGAGGCCGTACCAGACCACGGGGCTTCCTGGTAACGTCTCTAACCCGGGCCCCAGGGAGGCAGCAGACTTCCCGGTGTAACGGGTCTGGTCGACATAAACATAGAGAAGTCCACAACTTCTCCAGGGAATCTATTCAGTGCTTGACCACCCTCACTGTAAAAAAAGTGTTTCCTGATGTTCAGAGTAACCTCCTGTGTTTCAGTTTGTGCCCATTGCCTCTGGTCATGTCCCTGAGCACCACAGAGGCTCTCTTCCTTCCTCTCCTCCATCAGATATTCATATACATTGATAAGATCCTCCTGAGCCTCCTCTTCTCCAAGTTGAACAGACCCAGCCCTTTCACCTGCTCCTTGTACGTCAGATACCCTAATCCCTTACCATCTTCATGGCTCTTCACTGGACTTACTCCAGGAAGCCCAAGTTTTTCTTGTACTTTTTTGTATACCTTTCAACACCACTTCTACATACAGGTTTCGCAGTCAGAAACCAGGGGGGACAGTTGGTGCTTCTGTTCTGAAACTACCTGAAATCTACCTCAGCCACTTAACTGCTTGTGGGCAGTTGGGTGGCATGGTGATGACCCGTCCAAACACTTACATAAATACTACAGTAATGGATGCATGTCCTTGGATTTAAAATTTGCAAATGCAAAAAAGAGCAGAGTGCTTTTTTTTCTTTTCCACCTGATGCATTCACTGGAAGCTGCTGGGATGTCACTGATGATATTTTGGCTTTTTGTCATTCAGACAAGGAGAAACTGACATGAACTCTCTTAACAGTAAGTATGAGAATCTGTCACTGGTGATTCATCTGTATCTGGTATCAGAAGTCTCAATGTACCTCTGACGTTTTCAGCCTAGAAGTTTTTGTGAAAGATGCCATTAGCTAGGATAGTTCTACCTACTGGATGTAGCCAAAATAAATATATAAAATCTGGCATATTAACTTATTACTAAAGTTGCTGGACAGGGGATGGAGGGGGTTCAACAAATGTTTCATACATATGTATATGACAGTAAAGTATTCTTCTGAGTGAGCAGGGTTTTTTTTCCCTCATGGGAGACTAGCTTCAGTTACCAAGTATTTCATCCAAGTTATGTCACATCATGGCTGGCCTCACTGCAACAGTTAGATAAAGCCAGCTGCAGTGGGAGTAGCCATGTGGTAAGAAACTCTTTAGCTAAACCATACGACTGGATTACCGGCACAGTGAAACTAGACTTACATTTTAGTGCTTGTACTAATATGAACACTAGCCTAGGGCTAGACCTCCCCCCATACATTATTAACATAGGTGTTAGCATACATTATTAATATAGGTGTTAGCAGGAACACTTTAGGGTCAGCTCCTGACTTGCTACTTGATTTGAATTCAAAATTCACTGAGTCAGAATGAATTTCTTTCTGCATGTGAGTGGGAGTCTGGTTAGGAGCAACACTTGGTTTCTTCCAGATACTATTAGTAAAGACAACTGCCTAGTTAGGGACACATGGGTATTGCCACAGCAAGTTGGCCCAATTAATCCAACACCCTGACTGCCATATTAGTCAGTCTCAAACACATCAAAGGAAGATAAAAAAACCCCAGTTTTGTGGAATAATCTCCTCGGGAGCTGCAATTCCTTTAGACTTCAGACAGCAGTTGGTATACATCCTGAGCTATCAGGCTTTATTACTCTTCCTTCAAAAAAAAAATTAACAAATGCTAAATTCTTGTCTAATATTACTATGGACTCAGATCATGCTTATATTTTTGTAATTCTTGCTATTTTTTTTTCTTAATGTATACTATAATGATAGACTTTAAAGGTTAAATTCAGATTATGTGAAAAACATTTTTAGAAGTATTTCCTTTGATCTGTTTCAACAACATCAAGCAAGGCCAGTTTTTTAAGTAGAGATAATATCTTTTAATAGACCAACTGTTACTGTTGAAAAAAAGAAGTGTTCAGGCATTACTTTTTCCAACTAGTTGGTTGGTTTAACAAGATTCCTACCTACAAAACTTGTCTTGCCTATGCCTTAAAAAAAAAACAAACAAAACCACAGCTACAATAACTCTATCCCTTAAAAAGTTGTTATTCATTTGCATTATCTGTTGCTAGTCTGCACTTCAGGATCTGCTTCCACATGATTTACTAAACATGTTAATTTTGGGTTGACACAAAGAGAAACTGTCATGCTTAATAGCAGACATAGCTTTCTCAATACTGGCTTGAATGTTAGTGGAGAGCTATTTGGCACTTGTGACCTCATTTGGCTGGAGAAAACAGTTCTTAGCAGGGCTTTTCTTCCTAAGGATTTCCTTCTCCCTCCCCCCTCATCTCCCCCCAGATCCCACGAATTCACCCCCAAAACTCCCCCCAACGTGACCGCCACCTCCCACAGGGATGGGAGACGTCTTCCTGCTGGCGCGAACCTCGGGGCGGCCCGCCCGCCCTGCGCCCCTCCCCCTGCCGCTGCCCATCAAGGTAAGGAGGGTGGTCGCTAGGGTGCTCCCTGCCACCCTGGGAGGGGGGTGTCCCCAGCAATGTCAGCTTCTTGTCGCCCTGTCCCCAAGGTGGTGGCCTGCTCTGTGGGGTACCTGGGGCTGGTGGACGACCAGCGGCGAGTCCACATGCGAGGGAGGAACCGCTACGGGCAGCTGGGGACCGAAGACCGGCTGGACCGCACGGAGGTCACAGAGGTGACGGGCCAACCCTGCCCGTCCCTGTCCCCGCCACTGTCCTGTCCCTGTCCCCACAGGTGCCCCGTCCCCATCCCTGTCCCCACAGGCACCTTGTCCCCACAGGTGCCCCGTCCACATCCCTATACCCAGTGTCACCCCTACAGCTGCCCCGTCCCCGCCCCTTTCCCCACAGGTGCCCTGTCTCCGCTTGGGCCCTGTCCCCAACTCGGTCCCTATCTGGCAGGTCCCCTGCCCTCCCTACCCTCGTTCCTTCTGGTGTGGCCTCAGCTACTCGCTGGTGCTGACGCGGGACGGGACCCTGCTGGGCTGCGGCTGCGGGGCCGGCGGTCGCCTGCCGGGGTGGTCCCAGGGCAGCGTCAACTTCGTCCGCCTCCGCGTCACGGTGAGACTAGGGGACACCGGAGACCCCCCACCAGAGAGCCCGCAGGGAACCCACCGGCACCGCACGGGACGCTCCGGACACCCCCTCTCCTCTCTGCCCCCCCTTCCCCAGGTTCCCCGCTGGGCCAGCGGCCTCAGCGCCTCTCGCCCTTGCCTCTTCCTCCGCTGTGGCCACGACATCGAGGGCCCGCGGCTCTACCGTCCGGCATGGCGGGGGAGGGAGCCGCGGCGATGGCGCCGGCGCTGGTGGATGCGCCAGCCGTCGAGGAAGTAAGGCGGGGCCTCTCCACCGGGCCGGAGTCGGTGCCAGCACGGAGCAACCCGGTCCCCTCCTCAAAACATTGCCCAGAACTGGGGGAAGCCACGCGCGTGTCCATTTCCCCTCCCCCACCCCCAATAAACAATGTAAAACG
>WKFP01015549.1:643387-664458 GCA_011057875.1 Pterocles orientalis | reverse complement strand
CACGCTGTGGTGCTACCGGAAACAAATAACAACAGCCGTAGTGGCGGCGGGGGTCCCAGGGCCGCCCTCCCGGCCTGCCCGCCGCCTTGCCCCCGGCTTCGGCCGGCGCTGGCCGCCGTGGGGGTCCCGGGCAGGCGGGTCGGGACGGGTTGGTGCTGTGCCGGCCGCCCTGAGGCGCGGAGAGGGGACTTGGGCGGTGCTGATGGGAAGGAGCGGGCAGGTGTGAGTGGGAAGAGGTTCCCCCCGGCTGGCTTTGGGCAGTGGCCGTCGGCCGCTTGGGCGCTGGGCGCGGTGCAGGTTCGCTGGACCTCCCTGGCCACGGTCAGGCTGGAAGGAGGGTGGTGGCAGGGGACAGTGCTTTCCCGGGTGGCACCCTTGGGTGGCTGCTCCAAACAACCTGTGGAGAGCTTCAGCTCTTGGAAGCTTTAAACGTGAAGTGTTACATTAAACAATATAAAATAATTTTATAAATAACTATGTATCTACATTATTTGCTACTGTGAACAGAAATTGCTTCTAAGTTTTTTTTAAGGCTTCTTTGGCCTTCATACGCTGCCCCCTCTCACATGGGGAGAGTTCAGGTTGCCCGTATGCCGTGCAGAATGGCACTGCTGTTACTGGTCGGTTATGCATTTTCTTAACATGCAGTCTGTAGTTAGATGATGCTTGCAGCAAACTGATTTCAATAACCATTTGATTTGTAGGTAAAGCAGCACTTGGTGCTGGCACTTGGCCGGCTAAGTAAAGATGCTCCTTCAGACAAGTCACACCCCTTTAAATTAGTATATTAAGCTTGGTTGCATTGTTGAGTTCTGTCGTAAACATTGTATTTGTTTACATTAAATGATTTCACTACTAAATGGTCACAACCATGTTTTCTCTGAAATTAAGATGCAACCATGCTTAACATCCTGTATGTTGCTTTCTAGTACTTGATACAAGTTTCAGGAACCTGCAACTGCTGTTTTGCCAGGTGTAGTGAGCAGTATTATCCCTTCAGTTGGTAACTTGTCAGTGTCTTACTTTAACACAGCACTGTCTACCCTTCCAAGAGGAGCCTATAATATAAGGTTGCTTAATGCTTTCTGTTAAAAGACACTTTTCAGATTTTGGTTGTTTTGTCAAACTTCAGTTGTTCAAGCTGAAGTCTTTCTTGCCTTTTTTTTTTTTTTTTACAGCTAGAAATATCTTGGAGAGATTCAGCAGCGATAAGTTGATCTTTGTTAATTTTTCTTTTGGAGAGAGTTAGGCACAAAATACACCTTTTTCTTATGCAAAAGGAAATCACTAAAATCCGTTAAACTAAGGGATTCAAGCTTGGAGAGAGGGTGCATAATTTGTCTTGGGGGTAAAAGCTCCTATATGAAGGCTGTTGTAAGAAAGAGTTGTAAAATTTGCCCAAGCCCTAAATCTAAGAAAAAAAAACAAACTCAGAATTTGTGTGCTCAGAGGTTGATCCTGCTGAGCAGTTAAAATATTTGAAAAACTTGTTTCTACTGAATATATCAGAGGTGTAAAACTACATAGAGCTCTCTGCAGTTGCACCAATTGTGAGGACTGAGGGCACCAAGAATGGACAGTAATCACAGTTATCAGTGATTACCTACTGGGAAAGCCACCTCACTTGAAGTTATAGGAGGCAAAAGCTTGGACTGGTGAAAGAAGATCTTACAGGAAGGAGACTAACTAAGGAAAAAGGATTAAGGAAAGTATGTAGAGAGAAATTAAACTTGAAGAGCCAGGGAGTGGGCCCAGTCTCACTCCTAAGCTTCCTTGCTTCAGTATACATTTGTGAAACAAGTAAGGAAAATAGTTGTTCAACATCTGGAGTTGGTCTGTATAGGTACTGACAAGCTAAGATCTAAAATCCTTACCTTGCTGATGACCCGTGGTGTTAACAGTATGATTTCCAAGTGGATGGAGTGGAAGTTTTATTTCTGTGGAGGTAGGAAGTAATAAACAAAGTTGTGAGGTTAAGAACATGAAACTGGGAATTGCCAAAAATCACCTGCCTGTACAGTCTTACTGTCTTTTGTAATTCAAAAGTATTTGTTAGTCTTCAGTTACATGGCTGTGGACACCACCTTTTCTTCTTCCTTACTGGACCCCAGCCTCATTCAGTACACAGAGCGGATAATGCTCATTGACTAATTAACTGTGTAGTCCCATTTATTGTTAAAAGTGGGTCAGTGCCTCTTTCTAACATGTGTGTTACTCTAATCCTGCTTTGAGTACAGGATTATTAATTTACTTATAGGTTTTTCTGTGGTAATCACAAAGGCTCCCCAAATAGTGACTTGTTTTTACGACATAGGTGATAGGAGTGTTGAGTGATAAGGAGATGAACATTAAAAATACAAGAAATACTCCAATGCAGAAGTATTTCGATATGAGGGTATGAAGTGGAGTGAATAGGTGTGACATCCTTGGAACTAACCAGGAAAAGTTTCTCGCGTGACATGTGATTAAGCCATTCTGTGCCATAGATGCTTTGGATCCTAACACCTGACAGGGATTCAAAAAGTGGTCAGATATTCTTGGAAGAAAACTCTGCTTGAGATAAAATGTGAAAAACTCACCTCTGAATCAGACTTCTCTTCCCTTAAATATGGTTGAGAGCCTGCTGGAAAATCCTGCTTTATTCTTGCTTCATGCTTGTGCTTTTGTCCATGTATCCACTGCTGTCCAGTGTCAGAGAGAGGTAGTGGGCTAAATGTGGCTTTGGCCTCACTGTGTGGCTTTTTATGTTCTTGGGAGATGAGACTGATCATGCTGATGAGTTCTGCATACTCTCAGAAGCTAGCCCTGCTGCCCACTACCCCCAAACCACTTGACATTTGGAGCACACGTGTTCAAAGCACCATTTCTACTTCTTCCCCCAGAGCTGTGAGTGTTCAGCCTTATGCATGGTTCACCTCCCATATGTAAGGTGGCCAGCTGACTGCCTACAAAATAGGAAACGTAGCTGGTATTACCTGTCTAAAGTTTTATTAAAAAAAGAATTAATTCTCTTCACAAGGGACATCTGTGGTCAAAAAAAGGGGAAGAAAAAAACAGGAAAAAAGTTTCATCTAGATCTGTTAGCTGCCAAAATCTGCATGTGGTGCTTTTCTAGTAGATGTGTGTCCCATGTGTCAGCCCAGTGGCAGCAGTACCTAATCTGAGAGGTGGGGAAATGACTGTTGGTTGGTGTTTAGGTGGAAAGGTAGGTTTGATTAGCAGGGTTTTAAGGAATAGACCAGGGAAGGATGGGTGGCAGGCTTAGTAGCATGAAAAATTTCTCCTTTTGTATGTGTTCTCTCTGACACTTTCCACCTTCTGTAAGAAGCAAGCCAGCAGACTGCTTTGCTGCACGCTGCTGGCTCATCCCTAGGGCGCTGTCCCTTCTTGATACTGTGACAGGGAAGGTCTAGAGAAAAATTGTGGTGTTAAAATGTATCATGTCTATACATAAGTTGGTCATGTTAAAGTTGAACGGGCAACTGCAATTGTATTTGTTAGCTTTTGAGTAGTTTAACAAATGTAATATTCCTTTGCATGTAGACCTCATATTATATATTAATAGGAATGAGCTGAGGTACGGCTCTGAGCATTTGCTGACTTCCACCCTGCTTTTTGCCATAAAGTACATGACACATAGTGCTCACTGTGTCCTCTTGTCTTTGATTCCTGTGAATATGACCAAAACACAGAGGTGCTGAGCTTAAGGAGTTCCAGGTGCTGCCTGGACCCGGTGGTGGCGGCAGCAGCATCAGTGGGTGGGTGCTGCTGTCCGTGGAGCTGCCGGCGGAGGAGCTGGCCATGGCAGCAGTGCTGCTGCTCCTGCTGGAGATCCCCATGCCAGAGGTTAGCTCACCCTCTCCTCGTGAGACCTTTGCATCTGGTTCTTTACCAGAAAGCCTTTCTCAAAGTCCTCATAGGAAATCTGCAGTTGAAATACAGGCCTGTGTTTCTGGGAGGTGCCCACAATACTTCCCTGAGCAGCCTTGCTCTGTGTTTCTCCACAGCTGCTGAAAAAGTGTGTCTGTGAATAGGCTTTGTTGCTGTCCCGTGAGAAGGTGGAAAGGGACATTAAGGCTTGGGTTGCATTGAGGTAGCCTAACAGGAGCACTGTGGCTGTTTTCACAGCCCACAAGACGGGTGTTATGTGTCCAGTCATAGCAGTAGTGGATGGTTACTGCCACTGTAGCAACTCTTCATGCAGTCGCTTGGTGGTTAGCTTAGTTGAACCTTACACTTTAGGTTTTGTGAAATCCCTAAGGAGGCTAGGCTTGGGGTGGAAAGACCTATACATTTGTATATTTTCTGCTTTGTAAAAGTTTTTACCCATCCATTCCTTTTTAAACAATATGAAGTAGTGGATATAGAAAAAAAAATGGAAAGATAAGCTATTCAGCAAAACAGATACTAAAGGTAATCTGTTGGATTACACTTTGTAATACAATGAAACGATGGTCAGGATTATTCTAAATATGGATTTTTCTTATCTTTGGTAGCATTTCAGTGTTTACAGCGTGAAGTATTTAGAAACAGGTAGTTATCTCAAACTTTTAAATATGGATATGGTTGCAGTATGTCACATACTGATCACTTTTCCCTGAGTTTGTTTCTTCTTCACTAGTATATGGAAAATAGGTATTATAGTTAAGGTGTAGGGCTGAGAATCCTTTTTCCAAACCTGTTTGTACTTTTTGCAAGTGATGCTATATTGTTGTATGCCTGAGTTTTCTTAGATGTTTCACCTTTCAGTTTTCCTGATGCCTTTTCCAGGAGTTGATAGATGATACGATTTTCATCTAGTTTTGCCTTGAATATTTTTGAGAAATGAGACAATTCTGAGAATTGAAGAGACATGTGGGACAGCTGGAGATAGTCCTGGGTTGGAAGAGTAAATTGAAGTAATTGGAGAGTAAAAACAATAACCAGTTAGAGAGGCATGGGAGAAAATGAAAATTACTGAATTCACTTAATAACTTTTTTCTCATATGTCAACTCTAGAAAACAGAAAATTATAGACATAGATTTTCTTTTCACTTTTATATGTTTCATGTGGAAATGAAATAGGGAGGAAAGTTACTGGAGGGAGCTAAGGAAGATTTTCCTAATCTGCAAAGTTACATGGAATTTTGAGGGGCCGTTTTAGCATATGAAACTTAAAAAAATACACTATTAATTGTCTTTTAAACTGCTTGTATCTGTTTATATACTTTGTGGGTTTTTGTTATTGTATGGGAAATCATTCGAAGTCCAGATATTCCACAGGAATTACAGATACCCGAGGAATACTGTTAATTATTTGTTTCTGGTAGTACCCACCATGTGTTGGGTATTAAAGAATGTAAAGAAAGCACTATTGTAATTGTTTTTCTGCTTCAAAGACAAAGATGAAAAGGAGTGTGTGTATGGGATAGTTACATTATGTGAGCAAACTATATATCTTAATTTGAAGTTTTGATAATGTTTTTTAAGATACAGAGCATCCCAATTTAGTTTCTATCTAGCAGGTATTAGATAATTGATTTTTTGTAGGTATCACTGTAGGAGTGGGCCTTCAGGAAGGATTTGAATGCCCAGAAAATAGTGACCTTGGGGACCAGCTCAGAAAGAGTTCCATGTGTAAGGAACCACCTAGAAGCAAATTTAGACTGCTACGGGAAAAGTGGACGAATGGTAAGTGAGGGTGGGGTTATAAACACAGGCAGAAGCACTTCTGTAGAACCTCAAAACTGGGAAAAAATTATCTTGGTCTTGAGGCAGCTGATGAAAATGGGGTCAGTGGAGGGATTTAGATAGTAAGCTGATGTGACGTTTTCCTGATCTGTTACTTTCTAGTAAAGATGTAATGCATTACACCACCAGAAAAATGGTGTAGAGAATCACTGTGTATTGGAGATGAGTTGGAGTAGATCACGCTCTGTGTGTGTGTGCACGTTTGTTTCATCAGTCTTTCAGGAGTGAAACAAGTTCAGATTGTGATTGATTTGTGTGATCTTCAAAGATATTTTGTGCTTAGAATTTATTTGTATTTTTTAATTTGCTTCCTAACAGCCTTTTTCTCTTGACTTTTTTTTTTTTTAATTTGAGAATAGAGTTTTAGAAACAAAGTACAGATATACAAAAGTGAGAGCGGAGACATGCATTGTGCAAGTTGTTGTCAGGTTGGTTATGCGATATGCAATTCCTGTAGTCTGTGGGTAGACTCACTCAACTCCAGTTGGTCTAATGCTGATGCAGCTGTCAGGAAGATCGTTCCTTTTATGTATTCTCCCCTGCTGCTGTGAAAAATGTCCTGATGTCCCGTTCAGGTTATTTGCACACATTTCATACAACTTTTCTAGATATTAAAAAGTTGAGTTTTAGGTACAGAGAGGCTGTTAAAAACAAAAGCTTAAACGTTTATTGAATAATTTGATGCAATATATTAGGAATTGTGAAAGCTTTTGGAGAGCGTTTGCTCTGAAAGCTCTGATATTAAGTAATTGCATTACTTTGAGTTTCTGTTTCTGATAACAAGGTAGTTCTGATGACTCTTTTGAAAAATATCAATTTTTATTTGTGTTTTCACTATCCTTTTGGACTTGGTCCATGATGAGGAGTTCTGCTGCTCTGTACTGAGATTTTTACAGTGTAAAAGGATGGCACCTATCCTTTTTTTCAGTCTTTATCAGATGCTTCTATAATATGCAAGATAAATTAAAAAAAAAAGGCAGCCCTATCATTTAATATTATGGTAAAGATTGCTGTTTTCCTTTGCTTGCCCATGAATATCTCATTGCCTAGTGGGAGTGTTTGTAAATAAGGCAGTGTTTCCCAAACTGTTTTGCTTCCTGTCTGCCTTTCAGCCAACTTGGTTTGCTTGTGCTGTCTGCCCTCCAACTGCAGTCTCCGTCATGGCATCCTAACCCAGGCGTGGGCTTTACTTTTTCTTCTCGTGCCTGGGGGTGTAGTTCACTTTGTTCTGTTGTCTCTATTTCAGTGATTCCTGGTGTTTCAAAAACGTTGCATTAAACGAGAGAGGCATAAAAACACCAAAGTATTTACTTTCCCTAACAAGTTGCAACCGTAGTGGCGCTGTAGAGAAAGTAACACGGATGCACATACTAATGTGGGTGGTGTTTGCGGACTGTTAGAGGTGTACAAGTGAGGCTAGCACCTCAAGCACACACATTATTATTTTCTGATACAAACATGTCAGTACAAAACAAAGTAGGGCAAGCATAAGCTCCTCTGACACCTCAGTGCTTCTAGGAGGCTAAAAGAACACAAGTCTTAAATGACTTGCAATAGATAGACTTTGTATAGATGTTTTATTGTTCTTGTCTCAATATTAGGATAGCCACTCCATAAAATTCCACTGGAGATATGGCACTGCAGTTTTTACTGCTTTTGTATCTAGCTGAGGTAACACCTTGTCCTTTGTATTCACATGTATGCAGTGATCCTATGATTCATTTTACCAAGCTGGGTTGAGGTGAGAAGTGCCTGCACTTGCTGTGCTGGGAGTTTAAGTCAAGATTACTTCTATATATTTTTTTTTTCCCCAGCATAGAAATAATTGTTGTATTTTTTTTAAGCAGTGATAATAGCACAATGAATGATCTCAATCCATGTTTTGTTACCTTGCTAGAAATCTTTAAATTGTTGTGTTGCAAAATATGTCAACAAAAATCTGTTGTGATGTTTCTTTAGCCCATTGATTTTTGGGGTGATATGTCATATTACAGTGAAGGATCCTTTTTTACATTAAGAGCAGTTTCTGAGGTGATCAGTGCTGATACTAAGTTCATAAAAGAAGTGGTACAGGATATTGCAGTATTTCTTCACTGGTTAGTAAAATGTTGGAATGAGAATATCAGAAATGCCATATTTTCAGATAGTGTTGGTATTCAGGTAGTGCTAGTATTAGACAAGACAAGCATTAAACTGAAACCAACCAAACTGCAGTTCTGTTGAAGCAAGTGTGTTGAGTTCATCACAGTAGTACTCAAGCACTTAAACTGTGATGAGAGTCTTTGTTCCTGAAAAATATCTTTCTAAATAAGTAAGGCGAAAATAAACTATTCCCCCCCCGGGCCTGCATGTGATGGGAAGCCTACTTTCTGCTAGAATTCCGTGGGAGAAGAATTATATAAGACGATATTTATTTTTAATTGCAGTTGTCACATTAAGCTGCAGTGTTACTCACCAAGCAAAAAGTTATTAGATAATGTGTGTATAAAAAGTAGAAAAGGTGTTCTGAATTTCTCAAGGTGTTTTATTTAATTTCTTTCCAGAATTGTCAGGGTGTAACTTTGGCTTTAATATTGGTGGAATTTAGAAATTTCTTCTTATTTTCGTGTGTGTGCTTATGTAACATTTTTTTCCCCATTGGATTCCTAGCTGTTCCTTTGCACATCCATCTTCTCAGACCTGCCTAGTCAACCTTTCTACTTTTACAGGGAGACTGTTGCTCCTCTCTGAGGAAGAGCCTGTTGAAAACACATGCAACTTCAGTGCATGGATAGTAGTGTTACAGAGCAGAAAGGCATGTTCCTTTGACAAAAATAACTAGTTGAAGACTTTTCTGAAATTGTCTAAACTACTTACCTAAAGTTATAACCAGTACTTTAAAAAAGACATACACCTCAGAAGAAGTTTTCTATTTATCATACTAATAGGACTGTGTGCAGAGTGTTTGAAAGTGCACTCTCGCAATTGTAATATAGGAAAGATCTGGATAGACAAATCAAATGAAGGGTATGATGTAAATTAATAAACACACGAGAATAAAAACTTTATAAGAACTAAGATCTTATCTTTGCAGTTTAGACTTCTATTTTTTTTTTAATACCACACTGCTCGTGTGGTGAAGCGTGCCCACTTTTGAAGACTTTCTATGCATTGCTTATGATAAATCACTTTTCTTTTTTTTCATGCTCTGAAATGCTGTGGTCTTCCAGAAGCAAGTGAGAATTTATGATTTACCAAATGTTTGGCCGGAGGAGGATAAAAGCCTTCTCCTTCTCATGGAGAAGGCCAGGCGCCAAATACAGTAAAGCTGCCTTGACGTTTTAGGTATTCGCTGAGCTTTCGTCACTGTAACAGCTGAATGTCCCTTCTTTGAACAGAAATAGAGTATGTAGTGAATACTCTTTTTTTGGTTCTATAGGAAATGCACAAATTACTTTTTTCTTTCTACCTGTATAAGCTGCATTGTTTCTGTTAGTCAATTTTCTTGTTTGTTACTATAGGGAGGTTGGTTTAAGGAAGCTAGTGTTGGGTTTTCTTTTGAAGGCAATAATTATCACCTCTAGAGCATTCTGTTCTAAACACTAGCTACTGCCAAGACAACTGTACTTCACTCCAGTGAGCTTATCTTCTGATTTTCTTTTGATCCTGTGGAATATGTTTTCTTGTGGTCTTGGTCCCTTAGCTAGGGTTGTGTTTCTAGGCCGCTTGGAAGAAGACAATAGAAAGTCTCATAGTTGAAAGCCACTGTAAAATCACTATGGTTAGTGCAGCAGGTGGCAGGTGGAACACGGGTAGAATTCAGTGGTATGATGGCAGATAGGCACCGGAGTGCAGCAATTTGTGGTAACCCCACAAGGAGGCTGATCAGCATGGCCAAACCATCGCCCTTCAGTAGAGAGATACTTTTCATACAGCTAGATACAAGATGATGTTCTGGAATAGATTTTGCTATCTGGACTGCCCATTTAGGTACTGGTGTACCAACAGGAAGCCTAAATTGAAGCTTTGAGCAGCTTGAAGCAGTTTGAATTGGCTAGTCTAGCAAATACTAGCAGTGGAAAGGCAGCAGCATTTGAGCAGCATCAAAGATCAACTTTGTGTTTCCCAGTAGTGTCCTAAGCCTTGCTCAGCTCTGGGCTGCAAAATGATTGTGTAAATGCTAACCTTCACAGTGTGAGTTAGGAACTGACTAGCAGGTAGGATGAGAGAGTAATGGGCATTACTGCAGACATTAATATTTTCCCTAATACAATAGTTCAACCATAAAATACTTTTCCTGGGCTTTTGAATGTAAATTTTCCAAATGAAGGCAAAAGAGGGACAGATGTTTAAAAGACAAAGCAAAAGAGCTTTATCTTTTTTTAGGGATGTAGCAAAAGGACTTCTGAAGTTTCTGTGTGGTTGCTCCTTTGAAATTATGAATGAGGATCTAAGGCATGGATAGCGGAGGAAGTTTTATTTTCCTAGTCTCTTAGCTAACTTTTAAAGGTTAAAAAAAATCATGTTGCAATTCATTAGTAATTAGTTCCTTAGGTGTCTCCCTCAGACTTGCAGAGTATACAAATAATGCTCTAGATTTTGCAGCAATACTTTAAGAATCTCTTTTGCTTGCAAAGCTGATCTGTATTGCAACTTGAGCATTCACTTTATGTGATCTCTCTCAATGTAGAGGTCTTCATTTGAGGTGCTATTGGTGTTACCCCTGGTTGGCTAGTTAGTAGAGCTCCTGTCTCAGGGAGTGCAGCTGGGCAGTGTTTCCATCTGTCTGTAGTATGGGTGCTGCTAGTCATTCTCCTCTTCTAGCTCTTCCTATGATTTCATCTGGCTGTGCTTTTGCTGTTTCCTGTGCCTACAGCGTGGAAATGGCTCACCAGGTTATGTAGTCTTGGAGGGAAAAAATTCCCATTCTGATTAAAGTTGAGGGTTTGTAGTTGCCATTCCTTTAGCTCTGCCACAAAGTTGCATTTTATTTCCTTTGAGGATTAGGATCAGGAAGTTGTTTCCAGGTGTCACCAGCTGGCTGCGAGTCTTCCCAGAAGTTCAAGTCTGATAGTTTGGTACAGGATGTTCTTCCGAGTTGGACATGTGCCTTCCTACCTTGGAGCTACCAATTACTCATGCCTGTTGGCTTGCAGTGGCCTGGCTATTCTGATTAGTGTCTTTATAATTTGCTGTGGGTGTTTTTGCAGAAGCTTAATTTGAACTGCAGTTTGTATACCATTGTAAGCTCTCTTTTTATCAAAGTAATACCTGCTTGAGTGTTTTGTGTTCATTATGACTACTGCTTGTTGTTCTCTGTAGTCTCATAGTATGGAATTCATTTATTTGTGGTTAAAGTACTGTGCTTGTACGTCAAGGCCCTTGTTTCTAGACGGGATTAATTTCTTCTTAAATCCTTTGCACTTGCTTTCAGTCCAAAAGAGTGTTTTTGCCACATGTCTTAAAATTGTTGCCACTTTATGAAGTATGAGATAATAAAAGTATGCTCTTAAGGAAGCTTTTAAAATGCTTGTGCTTTATGTGAAAGGACTTGAGATATTTTTAAATGTACATATTCTGTGTGTTACCCTTTAAAAGAACTAGTACATCCAGTTAAAAAATCTACTTGACAGATATATTTCCAGGATGTGTATACAAGAATATAGGTTTCTTAAAAAAGCTTACCTTCTAGGTTTTTTTGATTAATTTTCTTTCTGATAGCATTACTTGCCTTGTTATTCTTATTTCTGAAGTTCAGACTCCTCACTGTCACATCTTTTTACTTTTCTGCCTCTTTCTGCATTTGTGCTAGAACTTCATGCTGCATATGCTGTCGTACCTCTTTCCTAAAGATTCTTTTTCATTCTGTGCACTAATATGTTTTTAGTTTTGCTGAGAAGATAGGTTTGAAATAGTATTACCAACCTTTTCCTATTCTATTTTCTGCCAAAGAAAATATGTAAAATATATTAGCAAATAAACCCATAGTAAACTCAGTTTTTTTAATGAAGTATTTTCCTTTCTTTCTTTTAGTTCCTGGAATTGATGGTGGTGGATTAGCTGATGCTAGCCTCACAGATTCCTACTTTAGCACCAGCTTCATTGGCGTTAATGGCTTTGGAAGTCCAGCTGAAACGAAGTATCCCATGATGCAGGTAATAGCAGTGAATAGTATAGTTTCATTAGTTCTGGCTGGCATTACCCCGAGAAGGGTAAACTGTTCAAGAGGCAGGAAAAATGGAGTCTTTTGGTATGCGTCATCTTACAGGATATAAAGAGTATACACTTTAATTTTCCAAATAGGAATGAAACAATATCTTTGCTTTAAAATTAGTCTGATTTTACTGGTACTTATCTGAGCTGTTGCGTTGGGCTTTGCAATATATATTAATTCTGTGGTCCTAGATTTCTTTTTAGGCTCACAGCTAATTTTCATAAACTGTTACTAAATATGTAAAAATTAGATTTTCAAACACTTCAAAGATCAAAAGTCACTGAAGCGAAGAACTGTCAAACCTGTAAATTACTGGGCAAAAATTTCAGATTTGTAAACTCAGTCTCTGGTGGCATTCAGTGATGTTGAATTCACATTTAAATATTTTGAAATGTTTTCTTGTATTTGTAGTGTTCTGTAGAGGCAGGCATAGGAACTCCCATGGGGTGGAATTAATTGTGTAGGTAGTATTATGTAAAATTTACATCAAAAGCCTGTCATATTTAAAAACTAAATGAGTAGCTATTGAATTAACACATGAAGCACTATAACGACTCCCTCAAACTGTTATATGCTTTTAAAAAGCTGAACAGAAGATGGTCTCACCCTGTACTCAGAGGCTTAACAAACCAGTTTCTGGTAAATGAAAGAGAGCACAAGTCAAATAATTCACACTGAGTCTTGACAGCAACTCTTCTTTTATGTCAAGGAAACTCTGCTTATGAGCTTGCTTTGAGCTCAATTGTGGCTATATTATGGACTGTAAAATAACTCAGCAGAAGGTGGGAAATAATTAGGTATATTCCCCCCCTTTTTTTTTTCCTGCATGTTTTCCAGAAGGCTGGATTTTCTTGTTTGACAGAATTGCAAAACGATGGAAATGTTTATTACTGACAGGGATGCATGAATTAAAGAGAAGTTTTAGCCTCTGATCCTAAAGTGTACTATTGAAGCTAGAAGTTAGAAGATTATTGTTTTATAGTATATACAGTTACACATTTTGATATCACTGAGATAATAGAATTTTATCTTTTTAGTGCAAAGTTATTGTGTTTTGTGTCCTTTGTATTCCACAGGATCACTGGTGTCTTTCTAAACACAAATTTTTGTTGTAACTGTTTCTTCTAGAATGAAAATAAGGCATGCATCTAACATGAATACTCATAGGATTTTTAAGTACTTTACTAGTGCCTGTGAGATAATAGTCAAGGCATTGCATTTCTTTTTGAGAAAAGAGAGTAAATGAATATGCCTCTTACCCATTGGTGGCTAAGGAAAATTACTTCTAAAGAAGGATTTCATTAGTGCTGAGAAAGTGCTTGCAAGCGTTAAACTACAGTTTAAAAAGCATTCTTATATTGATTTTTTTTTTGGCTTTGAATCATGCAGTTTAAGTTTGCATTTGCATAGGTAAAGCTGGTAACTCTCTGTTTTGATTGTGTGTCAGCTTCTAAATTAAGTCCATCTGACAAAGTTTATCCACTTGGAATGTGGTTTTCCATGTGATTCAGCCCTTTTGAGAACAAGGTGAGGGAAAAATCTTAGTAACTTTAATACTAATGATTTATGGTTTGGAACGGAGACTTTAAATCTGATAGATTGGTGGTTGTGTCAAGGATGTATCTTTTGCTCTCTCTATGAAAATTTGTGCTGATTTTGTCACTTGATTAAACCTGTGCAATACTTTTATATAGACCCACTGGAGACTTTCTAGCTGTTAGATAATTTCCCGAAGATGGAGTTTGCATTGGCATGTTCCAACTTGAGTACATGCTTGCAGTTACAGCTCTGGCCTAATCTAAGCCTTGCCTGAACTCTGAGCAGGAATGTCGATCTGCTTCATTTCCCTCTTTCCTTTTCTTCCACTTCAGACTGAAACAGTGTGGAAGTGGATCTGTATTTAGTTAAAAAGAAAGCTGCATCTGTGTTATTTGGAACAGAGGGGTGTATAAGGGAAAAGAGAATTATGCTGTGGGCTTAGAGAAACTGAGCTGAAGATAAGTGAATAAGGAGATAGGAAAGAGTAAAGGGACTGGAGCCGAGAGGTGATAGATGGGGACTGGAAATGCACAAGTGAAATGCACGGAAATTGGGACAAAGAAACAAGTTGGCATAATGCAAAGTTGGGGCAAAGTAGGGTGGAGAGGATAAAAGCATGTGCCTATTTCTCTCCAGGTTCTTGAATCAAACTAAAGATACTGGTAATTTAGTGTTCTGCCGTAAATGAAACATCAGAAGTCTTCTGTAAAAGATCTCATTAGCCTATCAGTTTTGCTTTTGTGGATGAAAACATCAGTTCCATCTGAGTTACATAGTCATCTCTGGTGGATCTGTGCAGTTCACAAATAGATACATCAATGATGCAGTATGAGGAACCTTGTTTAACTTTTTTTTTTTAAACTGAGAAATTGCATAAACAATTGCTAGAAGAACACTAGTAAGATACAGTTAGATGCTAAGAAATGTTTTTAGGTTGCTGATGCAGCCTTGAGGTTATATGTTGAGTTGTATTCCTCATAACATTATATAATTTTTTCAGTGGGAAAATTATATGTGGGACTTATTTAGGACACAAGATGTATGTTGCGTGCATCATGAGGATCCCTTTGATAGTTGATAGTTTATCTTACAGTTCCATGCCTTACTTCTGCATGCTTACATCCTTCTTGTGAAGACTGTTAGTTGGCAGTGCACTTTCCTTTGCAGGTTACCATTACTGTATCTGTCCTTGTGGAATGCTTTCCTTAGGAAAGAAGAAACTAGTCTGCATTTTTTAGAAGCATGGGAAGAAAAAGGATGACAATTAAACAAACAAACAAAACCCCAACAGTGCTGGCAAACTAAAGATTCCAGAGTTTTTGAAATTAACCTGTACATGTGGAAGGTGAGGGATGGAGTTAGTGACCACCTGTAGAAAGCTTGGTTTAAGTTGCTTAACTGGCCTTAATCTAGCAAAGATAGTAATAGTGTCAGTCCTTTCTGGGTAATGCTCATTTTCTTTTACTATGAGCTAATCTTTCTGCAGTCCATGCTTTGTTCACTAGGTATCTTCCAACATAGACATCAAGGATTCAATGGACAAGTCTTCTTAATGATGCCTAATTAATCTCCAGAATGTATTTATTATGTGCAGCAAATAAAACTAAGGTATTGAGGTGTGTATTGGGGTTATCATAACACATGTTACGGAGCCAAGTTCAAGCAAAGCTATATCTGAATTTTGTGATTATCTTGTTTTTGTGTGCAGTGCATAAGCTGTGTTACGGTGCTAAGTAAGCAGCAAAAGGAAGAAAAGTAAAGGTGGATTGTATCATGATGAATTAGAGAGAGGATGTGCTGCTTTGATCATAAATAATGTGGGTGACTAGTGGTCAGCATATCTGCAGAACATATATTTGACTCTGAGATTTTGTTTGTATTTGTTGAAGAACATTTTGAGATCTAGAACATCTCATTGTATGTTATGTGCATTAGCAGTATTGGCTTCCAGTTTATCAAAGCATCTATTTTGTTTTCCCTTTCTCTAATAACAGAGCAGGCCTGCACAACACATGGCCCACAGGCTGCATGCTGTCCCTGAAGCTGTTCTTTCTTTTTGGTGTGGCAGGAGCAGCCAAGAGACAGTCAGAGGTGTGGTTCAAGAGCAGCTCATTGCTTTTGGCTTTCCCAGTGGTGAGAAGGCAGGAGCTGCCTGGCCAGGATGCCTCTGATACTCAGCTGTTTGCTCAGTCACTCTGTGTGCCACTTGGCTGGCTGATGTCTGTGTTACTCTGGCATTTGTGCTGCCCCTTGCCTAATGCATAGCTTGATCAAAGGTACAGGTGGTGTGGGAAGGAGCTTTAGCAGTATTCTGTTGGGATGGTAAAAGGGTATGTGACTAATCTGGGGGAATTTATAGCAGGATGAGGCAGAGGAGTACCTTGATGTTAAAACTTCTAATATGATATTATAATTGAGCAATTTGGTCTTAAGAGCATAAAACAGTAGAAGGGGTCTTCATGTATGTTACTTCGCAAAAATCCCATTTTCCTTATTGTGGTAGGATGAAATTTGTAACTACGTGGCTTCCATTGGACTGCAGGTTACGTAGAAAGTAAGGATCACAACTTTTCAATTAATCGCTCAAATCAAAATAAAAAAGGACCTAACGGTCTTTAGTATTAAAGTTGGCAAGACCAAGCAATGGAGAAGAATTGGTCTTGCTTGCTTTCACCATGCTGATGTTGGTATACTAAGTGTTTTTCAAAAGCCTGAGAAGTAGAGACCATGCTCACTTCAAAGTCTTGCAGCTGAATAAACACAAAGATCTTTGTTCCCATTACTGCATCTGCCAAGAGTTGAGTAAACTCTCCTTATAAGACAGAAGCTTGTAAATATCTTCAGTTTTTAACTGTTGAGAACTGAGTGGAACTACAGACAAGCTATTTTAAATATAAAATTATGCAGTTGTTTACATAATGCTTTCTGAAGAAATTAAGTTGCTTTAGTTCAAACAGTTGTGAGTGGAACATGCTGTAGATGGTGCCAAATATGCTAACTGTTGAAGACAAGTTTTGGATTGTTTAGAAAGGAAAGCAAAAGGTATTACCCTTTGTAGGTCACAGAGTCTGACAACTAAACAATGATTTGCTTGGTTGTGACAATCTTTCTTTTGCAGGATGACTTATCATCCAGTTAGCATTATTCTAAAAAATTACAAAGAAAAATTCTGAAATATAGTTCCAGTAGTATATATAAGATGAGGAGTATATCTTGTGACACACTACAAAATATTTTGAGGTGATGTACTTAGCACAGGAATGAACCTGAGGAAAGTGCTTATTTTCTCAGGGTTAGGGTGGGGAATATGGAGACAGAGGGAATACATATCATCTCGTATATTTTGGGCAAGAGAAATGGTAGAGAAGAAAGCAAAACCCCTTACTTAAGCTAAGTCTTGTAACATAACCTATGTAAAATTAGATCTAATTGTGTGCAGCAAAGCTTTGCTCATCCTCTATCTTGATGAGAATGTTGTAACTATATACTGTAGTGGATGGAGGTGAAAGCAAAGCAGACTTAAGTGCAGCTGTAATTTTGGTTTTCGATAGTGAATATTGAAGAGTGGAGGCAAGGTGGTATATAGAATCATAGAATGGTTTGGGTTGGAAGGGACCTTAAAGATCATCAAGTTCCAACCCCCCTGCCATGGGCAGGGACACCCTCCACTAGACCAGGTTGCTCAAAGCCTCATCCAGCCTGGCCTTGAACACCTCCAGGGATGGGGCATCCACAGCTTCCCTGGGCAACCTGTTCCAGTGTCTCACCACCCTCACAGTGAAAAATTTATTCCTAATATCTAATCTAAATCTACCTTCTTCAAGCTTAAAACCATTGCCCCTTGTCCTGTTGCTACACTCTGATGAAGAGTGCCTCCCCATCTCTTCTGTAGGGGGGAGGCACTCTTCGTACTTCTCTTCAGTATTTAAAGGGGGTTAAATACTGGAAGATGCTGTAAGGTCTCCCCAGAGCCTTCTCTTCTCCAGGCTGAGCAATGCCAACTCTCTCAGGCTGTCCTCATATGGAAGGTGCTCCAGCTCTTTGTGGCTCTCCTCTGGACCCTCTCCAATGGGCCCATGTCTCTCCTGTGCTGAGGGCTCCAGAGCTGAACACAGTACTCCAGGTGGGGTCTCACGAGAGTGGAGTAGAGGGGGAGAATCACCTCCCTCAACCTGCTGGTCACACTTCTTTTGATGCAGCCCAGGACATGGTTGGCTTTCTGGGCTGCAGGTGCACATTGCTGAATCATGTTAAACTTCTGATCTGCCAGCACCCTGAAATCCTTCTCAAGACTGCTCTCAATCCATTTTCCTCCTAGCCTATATATGTGTTTGGGATTATCCTGATGCTTCTCTTCCTAGCATACTCCACCAAGGAAGTACTGAAAAGAGAAAGTGAATGGTGTCGTGGGCTGCTTTAGGTCAAGGGAGGTGATCCTTCCTCTCTGCTCAGCAATGGTCAAGTCACACCTGGAGTGTTGGGCTTCTCCGTATGTGAGAGACATGGACATACTGGAGAGAGTCCAGCAAAGGTCCATTAAGACGATGAGGGGACCTCTTCTGTGAGGAACTGCTGAGAGAGCTGGGGCTGTTCAGCCTGGAGAAGAGAAGGCTTGGGGAATCTCATCCATGTACGTAAATACCTGAAGGGAGGGTGCAAGGAGGACAAAGGTTCTTTTCAGGGGGGCCCAGCTGACAGGACCAGAGACAGCAGTCACAAACTGAAACACATGAGGTTCACTCTGAACATCAGGAAACACTCTTTCACTGTGCTGGTGACTGAGAGCACTGGCACTTGTTGCCCAGGGAAGTGGTGGAGTCTCCATTTTTGAGAAATTCAAAAGCCATCTGGACATCGTCCTGGGCAACCAGCTCTAGGTGGCCCTGCTTGAGCAGGAAGGCTGGACCATTTGGCCTCCAGATGTCCCTTCACACCTCAACCCCTCTGCAAGTCTGTGAAAACTATCTGATCCTCAAGACTTAATGTTAAAATAGCAACCTAATATGAACATTATTTTTACGATGATGCTGTTGATCTGTTGTCAGTGTTGTCTTAAAGTCTGTGTAAAAATAATACTTTTTTAAAAAGACCTTAGCTTGCAGTGGTTTTGAATAGGAAACGTTGCTATGCAATAGGCCATCTTTTGTCTAGGTAAGATAATGATTCACTTAGACAAAAATTTGATTTTTGACAGTCTTTTCCTCAAAGGAGATGAGTTGCTTTGATTAATCCTGGTGCTCTAAGAAAGAGTAAAGACTTCTGAATGAGCCTGTTCCCCTCCTAAACTTAATTACTTGAATATTCATCAATTAACACAGTATTCTGAAAAACTGTTTCTCAAATCGTCTGTGAAATTAAGGAGCCTATATTTTGTTATTGGTGGAAGGTCCAAAAGTGGAATAACTTTAAGCTGAAGCCTCAGGTTAAATCCTTGGACAGGGATGAATGCGACAGTTTTGTTCTGCAGTAGCTTTTATTTTGAGATGTGAACAGAAGCAAGTTTTTAATTCCTTTAAAGGTTGAGGGACAGGATGCATGCCAGTCAGCCTAACTGAATTTTAACTAGTATTTAAAGAACCTCAGTAATTTGTAGCAATAGGCAGCCAAAGAAAAGAAGTTTATATGGAACTGAGTGGCATTGGTGTGGTGCTTGGTTATGACAAAGTTGTCTTTCTGTATGGTGAAAGTCATGATGTACTAAAAAAGTCTGAAGTTCTCATATGTGTGTGCTTGCCTTGCCTGGCAGACTTAATAGGAATTACTAGCTTGTTTTCTTCTCCTGTTAATGGTTACTCTTGCCTTTTTTGGAGCTTTCATCCTTTGGGCTTGAGGTTTTTGTGATTGCATTCATCTTGAAATTGAATTTATATGAAAAATAGTTCAACACTGTTAGAAGAGATTGAAAAGTGTTATTTAAAATCAAAACTGCCTTCTAGAAAACACAAATAAGAATGAGTACTTGTTTGTTTGGTTGTTTTTTCCCTTCAAGACATTTTCAGCCTGACTTGGTAAAAATCAGATACAGGAATAACCTTCATTAAGACTAAGTGCTTTTGGGGGGCTGTCTTGGACAGAGTGACCACGAAATGGTAGAGTTCTTGATTCTAGGTGGAGCCTGGAGGGAGACTAGCAAAACTGCCACTTTAGACTTCCGGAGGGCAGACTTTGATTTGTTCAGAAGACTAGTAGGGGCAGTCCCCTGGCGTTCAGTCTTAGCGAACAAAGGGGTCCAAGATGGCTGGTCGCTCTTGAAGAAGGAAGTCTTAAAGGCGCAGGAGCGGGCGGTCCCCCTGAGCCGCAAAATGAGCCGGCGGGGAAGAAGACTGACGTGGATGAATAGGGAGCTGTTCCTAAGGTTGCGGGAGAAAAAGAGAATCTACCGCCTGTGGAAGGAGGGAAGAGCAACTCAGTACGACTACAAAGAGGCTGTTAAGATATGTAGAGGGAAAATCAGAGAGGCAGAGCTTGAATCTAAGCTGGCTGCTGGGGTAAAAACAAACAAGAAACTCTTTTACAAATACATCAACTGTAAGAGGAGGACAAAGGGGAACCTCCATTCTTTACTGGATGAGGCTGGGAATGTGATCACAGAGGATAAGGAAAAGGCAGAGGTTCTGAATGCCTTCTTTATGTCTGTCTTTAAAAGTCATCTTGGTTATTCCCAGGGCTCCCCATGCTCTGACTTGGTAGTCTCGGCTGGGAAGCAGACTGAACCCCCTGTGATTCTTGAAGTGGTCAGGGAATCACTACTCCAACTGGACTGTCACAAGTCCATGGGTCCAGATGAGATTCACCCGAGAGTGCTGAAGGAACTGGCGGAGGTGATCGCTGAGCCTCTTTCCATTATCTTTCAGCACTCCTTGTTAACGGGTGAGGTCCCGGAAGACTGGAGGCTTGCCAACGTGACTCCCATTTACAAGAAAGGTTGTAAGGAGGATCCGGGGAACTACAGGCCTGTTAGCCTGACCTCAGTGCCAGGGAAGGTAATGGAACGGATTGTCTTGAGGGAGATGACGCAGCAGGTGTGGGATGACCAGGAGATCAGACCTAGCCAGCATGGGTTCGTGAAGGGCAGGTCCTGCTTGACCAATCTGATCTCCTTCTACGATCCTGTGACCCGTCTGATGGATGAAGGAAAGGCTGTTGATGTGGTCTACTTAGACTTCAGCAAAGCTTTTGACACTGTCTCCCATGCTATCCTCCTGCAAAAGCTGGCAGCCCGTGGCTTGGATGGGTACACTCTCGACTGGGTAAGGAGCTGGCTGGAGTGCCGGGCCCAGAGAGTGGTGGTAAATGGAGTCAAATCCAGTTGGAGACCAGTCGTGAGTGGAGTCCCCCAGGGGTCGGTACTGGGGCCTGTCCTCTTCAACATCTTTATTGATGACTTGGATGAGGGCATTGAGTGCGCCCTCAGTAAGTTCGTGGATGACACCAAATTGGCAGGGAGTGTCGATCTGCCTGAGGGTAGCGAGGCCCTACAGAGGGATCTGGATAGGCTGGAGAGCTGGGCCGAAGCCAACGGGATGAGGTTTAACAAGACCAAATGCCGGGTCCTGCACTTTGGCCACAACAACCCCAGGCAGTGCTATAGGCTTGGGGCAGAGTGGCT
>WKFP01015549.1:621931-643367 GCA_011057875.1 Pterocles orientalis | reverse complement strand
CAGGCTGAACATTAGGAAGTATTAGTTCTCGGAAAGGGTAATCAGGCATTGGAATGCACTGCCCAGGGAGGTGGTGGAGTCACCGACCATGGGAGTGTTCAAGAAACGTTTGGATGTTGTGTTGAGGAATATGATTTAGCTGGGAAGTATTGGTAATGGTTGGACTAGATGATCTTCTAGGTCTTTTCCAACCTTGATAATTCTGTGATTCTGTGATTCTGTGGGTGTGGTAGAAATTCTAATATTAAAACAGTTTAAAAATCCTTTACTGATGACATGCAGGTATTCTATGAATAACATTAAGATAAGCTTGTGCTTGTGTAATAAGTGAGCAAAATGAAGAATTCATGAAAGAGTTGTAAAGTGGAGATTTTTAGCCTCAGTCAAGATACAGCTTACGAGCAGTTGTTAAAGAAGATCTTCCCAAGATCAGTGAGAGAAGCTTGGTTTTTCAGAATTCCTGTTCATGGAAAATACGCTTGCACCTTGAACAAGACTTCATAAAAGCACATTTGATGTTCATAGTTTTTGTTTGCACTGTGCTTTTGGAATCCTAAACAATGTGTTCTGTTGCAATCTGTCTTTCGTGCATTATGTTTTTAATGATCATATCAGCACTGATTTTCATAATCTCAGTCACCTATTCACTTTGCAAATCTGTTCATCGAACGTTTAACTTCTCTACTTGAAGACGAATATTGATGGTGTAAATGTGCTTGGTTCCAAGCACTTAAGCCACACGCTTGGCCATCTTTGATGCCAACTCAGGTCTCAATATCATATTTATCCCTGTTCTGACAGACCATTACCTTTGGCGTTAAAATTATTATGAAAATCTGGATGTTATACATAGGCAGTAAAAGTATTCTTATCTACACCTGAATTTATTTTGTGCAAATCTGAAAGGTTCCCTTTAGGAAATTTCTTCTTAAACCACTTCCTATTATAAGGATTGGTGTGGATGTATCAAATGTCGAGACAACATTCATAACAGTGATGCTTTTCAAATATTTGTGAAAAACTATTTAACTTCAATGCATTGCTTAGGGAGGGAATATGATGTATGAATTATTGAGCTACTATAATCCAGAAATTTATTTTGATTTATTCTTATTTTGATGACAGTGGACAGTAGGATGAGCATTTTTGTGTAAAGAATGAATTGTTGATCACTAATCTTTTGGTGAGATTTACATTGTGTCAGTTCAGTGCATTTAGGAGCATGATAAATGTGGCATCAAACTAAGGAAACAGCATATAGCAAAGTTTTCTTCATTTAAGTCTTAGGAAGCTGAAGGTTTACATAGTATTTGTGTGTGTATATATATATTACACTTGTTGTCCTAGGACATCTGCATGTGCTATAGTTCTGCTTCATATAGTACTACATACTTGTACTGAATTAAGAGTTGTACCAGAGGAGCCTGAATGATTGTAGAAAGCTTGCTGTAGCAATGGAGCACAGATAATGGAAATAATACATGGGGAAATGAAGCACTGAGGGACTGAATATGTTGTTGAGAGGGTAATGTTTGAAGATAGCTGGTGAAGTACCTAAATTCTACCAAAACTTTCTTCAAGTTACTTTCCTAGTAGTGCAGGCTTTTTTTTTTTTTTTAAACAACTTGCTTTCCACATAAAAGCTGCTTAAAAAAGCTACATTAAAAGCTGCAGCTTCTGGTGAAATCAGTGGTAGTATGAAAACTGCAAATTATGAAAACCTGAATTGCAGTATGTTTACGGTTCAACCATATTGGATAACACTCCAGCTTCTTTTGGTTCTCCTCTGTTCTTACCAAATTTACTCCAGGATATTGATCTTTCAAGTCAAGAATTAGATTAAATGGCATTGAAGTATAATGTAGTTTTTTGTCCTCTGCCATCAGCCTTGAAATTGGCCATGGAAAAATGTAAGCATAAAGAGCACCTCCAGGGACCAGTTTAGAGTTTTAATCTGTGTCTAGACTACTGAATTAAACATGCCTGGAAACTTTCCTTGATGCTTAGGGCCAGTTGGCACAAAATGGCCTGTTTGTACTGTGTATGCTCACCCGGTAAAGCAGATGCTGCATGCAAACTGTCTATTTGAAGGGATCTCAAACCTTTTCACTGCTGAATAGTGCCTGGAAATTGGCTGGGAGACTCCTGGTTGATGTGGGTCAAAAGCATGCCAGGAAATATTTTAACAAATGACTGGTGGTCTGTTTCAGTGATGGAGAACACTTCTTGACCTTGCCTTGATTTTCTTCCTGGTCAAAGAAATGTCTGGTCAAAGAACATAATAAGCAGGAATAAGAAGAGACACTTAAAAACTTTTCTATCAAAGCAGTGGTAGCTCTTTGAACAGCACTGTCTCACTTAATTTGTTGCTAGCCC
This sequence comes from Pterocles orientalis, assembly GCA_011057875.1. NCBI lineage: Eukaryota > Metazoa > Chordata > Aves > Pterocliformes > Pteroclidae > Pterocles > Pterocles orientalis. Next base: position 640,991 of record WKFP01015549.1, on the reverse strand, counting down.
ATATCTCTAGAGGAATGTAGGAGAAGCAGGTGGAGTCTGGGAGGAATGTTGAGAGAGATTTGGATGTCCTGCTGGCTTGCAAGAATTACATGATTTTGCTGAAAAGTCTCAGAAGGTTCTTTTGTTTTAAAAAAGAATCTGTCAAGTGCTATACAAATTTGGGTATTTTTCGTTGGAAAAGTTTCATGTTGTGATCGTAGTGTGTAATAAAGGGAGGAGTTGTTTCAGGAGTACAGTGTGAAAGAATGTTTAAAGGAGAGAAGTACTTTGTAACATTTTGACAACATATAAGCAGAGAACCATACATTTGGTAGACGCTCCTAAGTTAGAATAAAATAATTAAGATAGTGATTTGTTTTAATATTAACAGTCACTTTTGGTTTGCATTGCTCTTCTGTGAAATACTTTATTTTACTAAATGTTTTTGTCAGCTACAAACCACTGTCTGCTTAGAGTATTTACTAAATGGGGAGCAAGCACAGGTTTGACAGTCTGTTCTGAAAACTTTCTAGATGTTATCCCCAATGCCCTCACTTAGTCCTTTATAGATTTATTTTACATGTACACTTTTATTTTTGCAGAGGATGACAAATAGCAGCAGCTCCCCTAGCCTTCTCAATGACAGTGCCAAGCAGTATGCAGGTCATGGTAAGTACTTTTAAAATGACACATATAAAAATATGTTTGGAAATTTAAGAGGTTCACTTTCATAAAACTGAGACATAAGGGATTTTTTTTCCTCCTCTGATTTGATCTGAGATGCAGTAAACTTTATTTTTTTAACAGTAGTGTATGTGTGATTGCTTTAAATACGAAGCCAAAGTGCTACTGAACGTACAAATTTTCAGCCTTCTCTTTGTTCCAGGGGGAAGAATTTAAAAAGTCATTATTGGTGTTGTCACTTCAAGTGAAATGCTAGTTTGGATATCCACTGTAAAGCACTGATAGTTTAAGCATTTATGTTGTTCTGCAGTGGTATCCCTTTTTATTGTGCTTTTCAAGTAATTTATTGGGTGGAATGAATGTACAGGTTTTTATTCTTATTTAGGGTGTATGGGTTTTCTGAAATGTGTCACAAAACTGATGATTTTTAGTAGATATTTTGTCCTGTAAGCAATACTTTACCTCTTATAATTTTTTCCCTTATATAGGGAACATGGTTTTTAACTGTACAAAATGTCTCTCTAGTGCAGGCCTACATACTCAGTAAGTTATTGTGGAGGGTATATTGAACTAATGTGCTTTTCAGAATCACTACAGATTATTTCAGCTGTAGCTGTCAAACCAGCTTTTTTAAAGAAGAGGGTACTAGTCCCTTATGGCAAGGGCATACGTTTAAAATACATTTCTGCTTTGGAAATTGCTGTGTAAATGGTGTTCTAGAACTACATTTGCATGTCTGACCCTGCAGCTAGTCTACTTACTAGGGTTATAATTTTTAAAGCATGATAGTAACTACTATAAAATTAACTTGCTCAAAGTTGAAATTTGTGGGTTTTTTTTTTTGTCCTCCTGGTTCATTTCCAGTAGGTTTTGTGATTAATTCTGCTTCTTTTGTCCCACTGAACAATAAGCTGTTCAAGGCAGTGGAGGTCTCCAGTTTTAAATGCAGCCAGAGTTTGACTGTGACAGGCCAAATAGCAATGGTGATGCATGTGAAGGAGAGAAACCAGACTGACTTTTGGAAACTGGTTTAAATTCTGTTGTTTCTCATGTCCTTTTCTTCCACCCTCCCTTCTGTCCCCCTCAGGCTGTGCTTTGCTTGTAGAATTACCCTTTTAAGGAGTATTGATTAATGTTGAAGAAAGTGTTTCATCAGAACACCAATGTTTAGAGCTGGCAGTCATATGCTGATTTGACAGCTCTGCCCATGCAGTTTGGAGTTCTAAGTTGCATCTGTGACTGTTATTAAGTTTTTGGTGCTTCAACTCTGGAAAAGTTGCGTGGGGTCAAAGGAAAAGCTGTAAAAATCTACTAACAGAATGTAAACTTTTGCTACCCTTAGTTCTGATTTAAATTTGTGCAGAACAGTGACAGGACAAGTAAGATCCACATTGTTATTTGTAAGGCTATGTTATACTGAAGATTACTAACTTGGGGTAACTGGAGATGAAGGCTTTGAAATGTTAAATGGACATTAAATAGTGTCAACAGCAATTAAACTTACAAAATTCTACTAATGAGTACCATTTCAATTGAGCAGTTGCACAGAATCTAATAAATGCTGCAGTTTTTAGCAGTGTGGTTACTAAACTTTGTTTTGCTAAAAGGATTTTTTCCATACAGAAATATATTTAAAAAATGTAAAATGTCTTGTTAAAATCAGAAATATATAACACATTGTTTTACATTCTCTTTGCAGATCCACTAACTTCACCAAATTCATCCTTGTTTAATGACTTTGCTGCCCTCAGCGTGTCTCAAAGGAGGAAGGTAGGCAACAGCTAAATCTTAAGTAGCATATTTGTATATGAGTTGACAGGGAAGAAAATATGGAATAACTTGAAATGCTAGGTGAAATAAAGATGATTCTTCTGGTGTTACTGGATTTATTTTAATATGTTGCTGCTGATACAAATAAGATCATACTACTTCATTTTTGCTACACCAGATCAGACTGCTGTTGTTATTAAGAAATATTCCAAGCACTTGTAAACTGAAGTTTATAAGAATGCTTTGAATATGAAAATTAGGACATAGCCCATTGAATTGGAAAACAAATTATTTTTATTGTACTGAGACACAAGCCACCTCCAAGTCTTCATGGCAACAAGTTCAAAATATGTTAAGAATAATTTCCCCCTTTGTTCATATATGATGTGAAAGTAATTATTGCAGTTTGAAATGGGTTTGGTTTGAAAGACACTCTGATATTATTGGGAAGTTAGGGTTTGGGATTTTTCCCCTTCTAATCTGTTTTGAGAAATCTTTCTTTTGCTGAGGGCTAGACAGCATCTTCAAACACCTTTGAACTGTGTCAGTAGAGGTTGTGGTATTTTCCAGTTACATACTTACAAACGTAGTAGTTGGAATAAGAGACAGAAGTTCGGTTACATCAGAGTTCCTTCTCATATTTGTGAACCATGGCTTATCAAAAAATACATTATTTTGTCCCAGTTATCAAATTTTACTTTCACTGATGAATTTCTTGTTTTACTGCTTTTCTTACTAACTACATGATGCTGAACTTTCCTGTAGTTGAAACTACCTTGTCTTGAAAGCAGGCTATATCAGCATGCTTGTGACTTCTCATAGAGCTTCATTTGTGTGTTGGCAATGGGAAGCTCTGTATCATTCCTGCAGGCGAAGATGGAACTTAAAGATAATTCCCATAGCTGACCTGTCAGATAATGTTCCTTGAAATTAAATGCTGTTGTAGAATGTTAATTTCCTAATATTGTGATGTGTCCAAACTACACAGAATCTCTGAATTGCCCTTTTCCTTAATGCCAGTGTAGTATACTGGAAATTGGATGTAAACAACCATAAATGTGTTTATTCACTTTCTGAGAAAAATAAGAATGAAAAAAGCATACATTTTTTAACACAGTCTGCAAGTACTCTCTCTCTCTTTTTTTTTTACACACATATGTACCTGCATGTGTCTGTGTGTGTGCTTATGTATATAAATGTCATGCACCAATGAAAATGAGCTGTTGTACAGAAGTATTGCCAGTGACGACTGCCTCTAAAAACTACTTCAAAGTTAATTAAACAGTACAAAATTAAAACAAAGCAATTAATATATGAGTGTAAAGCTTAAACAACTCAAAGCTCCCATACTAATGTTGAGTCTTTTCTCACTTGGTCCCTTTCTTCACCAAGAAAAAATCAGCAAATTGAGCCACTTACTGCTAAAATAGTATCAAGAGAAAGATTTATCTGTGAAACTGACTTGGATTTTTTCCGATTAATATATCAGACAACTGGTATTAATTGAGAGGTTTATGTTTTGCTTTGTGTATTAATAATTTGTTGTTTATTGTGACTGCTGTTTCGTAATGTATATTTGTGTAAGGTTGTTAAATAATACTAGTAATGGGAAAGTTTTCATTTAATATTACTTGAATTGTCTAAAATCTAGGCATCCAGGCTCCCTCTATAGTCAGCAGAGAGAGACGAGCGGTTTAGATGAACATTCAGCTCACATTGAGAGAAGTATTTTGGAAAAGAATAGATATCAGTGACTGCTTTAAGCGGATAAAAATTGATGGCTAAAGTTATGATAAATTAATCATACTTTTGTGACTGACTTTTACTGCCAGGCAATACATTGCAGAGAGTTGTGGAAGTAGCTTCTTAATATTTTTAGTATTTTTTGAGTACAGTATTCAAACTATATTAAGTGATTTCCTCAAAAGCACTAAATGCTCGAGTGCCAGGTATTTAAAAACTTGTGTGATTTTTTTTTTTTTTTTTTTTTTTTCCCCCCAGCCCAGTAACTGGGATTTATTTAAAGCCTGAGCAGTGTGGTTTATCAGGCCAGTACTTGACGCCTGCTGTAACATAAGATAGATTGTCTTCTGGAGGTGCATGCTTCTGTTCATTGACTGTAAAGGGGACCTTGGTGACTAGCTCAAATGTAGGTGTTTACAACATCTACTATTTGAAAAAAACTTTCAATTTTCTTACTAAGAGCCCAGGGCTAAGATTTTTTTTTTGTTCCAAACTAGCTGGCAAAACCAGCGTTTCCTTCGTTTATCACAGACTTGGAGGACAGATATAATACAGTCTTGGTAAGTGAATAAAGAACAATCACATTCCTTTACAAATTAGAATTGTGATATTTTAAATATTTAGAACTATGAAGTTATTTGCAACTATGTAAAACCTGCATGTTTCTGTTGTGTAGAACACAGAATAGTTTCTGTAAAGGCATGTGATATGTAGCTGTGTGAAGCAAGGAAGTTAAGTTTATTAGTCTTCCTTGTCTCTGGATGTTGCTGATCACGTTATCATGGCAGCCCTTTAACAACGGGCAAGCTATATGGATGTAAATATTTGATAGCAATAAAATATTAAAGATAAGACTTGATGATCATAGTTCAGAATATCCTTGCTTTTTAATTAGAGAGCTTTTTTGAAACTAGTTAGTTGCTTGTGATTATTTTGAAGTTTAAAGATGTTCTACTTTTTGTTTAAAAAGTAAACATAGTCCTTGAATTTTTATGAACGTTCTCGAGGTTATTCTCTGTTTAGAAATTATTAAACTGCATTTCAATTTTAGATTTCAGGAAAGCTAAGATTACTATTTAAAGACATTTTTATAGGATACTTAAATCAAAGGAGCTAAGTATTTCTGTAGATGGAGCCTTGGTGGAGGTTCTGTCAACTGTAAAACCTTCTGGATTTACTGTCCGGTTGTTGTAACTCCACATGCAATAAGACAAGCAACCTTAAAGTGAATTTCCTATGAGAGATTTTCAGGTAAGTATGAATCTACAATGCACAAATAGGATTTGTGAAGCATAGAGCAAAAGCTAGAGTCAGTAATAGACTAACCCTCTTTCCTGAGAATAATGATGTCACCATTATTTTATTTTTTCTTCAAATACATGTTATGCTTATTAAAAATAGGCTGGTATACTCAACCTGAACTTTTTGGGGTCTTTTTCCTTAATTGGCTTTAGCCATTATCTAGAAAAATGCTCCTCTCTAAACCCTGAAATGATCTGTCTGGAAAACTCCTTGCATTAATTTTGGTGGTTCTGGTAAACAGTTCATAAAAACATGTGTCAGCATTAACTGATCAGAATCTGTTACCAATGCAATGACAGCTTAATGCACTAAAAAGAAAATCAATTGTGAAACTTTTGCTTAAATTTATTCTGAGACTGTTACCACTAATCCAGGCTAAAGAGTTCCCTTACTCGTCACTGATCAGCCTTACAGGTTAGTGAAAAGCATTGCTATTACATTTTACTTTGGTTTTTCATACCTTCAATCCTCATGGAAACTGAACTCTTCTGAAAAGCTCCTAACATTGATTTATTCCCATTTCATTTTTTTTAATTGGTCAGTCACACCTAGAGGAGGGCCGTTAAGGTGAGAACCACTGTTAGTCCACAGGATGCAAGGGGTGAAACAACTGCTGTAGTGAACAACTTTCAGTACAGTTTTGATGCTGTTTCGTGTGTATTTTGAATGATTTTTTTTTTTTTTTAGAACTCCTTTCATTATATTTAGGTTACTAAAAGCCAGGACCAAAAGACTTTAAACTAGATTAGGAGGGGAAAGTATAAGAGAGATTATTTGGACTGAAGTTCACCCAAAACAGGGTGGTGTTCTTTAGTGCTCTCTATGGAGACCTACAGTAGGTGAGACTGGACAGCAGACTTCTTTAGTTTGTGTACTTTGATCAGCAGTAATAAGTATGCAGAGAAAATTATTTTGAAACAAAAGACTATCTGTAAGCCTAGTGCAAGCTTTTTAGTGAGTACGAGGAGTGTTTCCCCTCACATGTTAAAAGAAAGTAATAAAGCTAATTTCAGGTCCTGTGGAAACCAAATTCTTACGAGCTAAACTATTGCTAGTTTGTGTTTGTGTACTGTCCTACATCTATTGTTACCAGTTGGGAAGTTATATTTCTCTCCAGCTCTGTCTTGACACCTTTCATACCTGATCTTTATATTGTTCAGTGGTGTTTGGTCCTGCTGTATTTACCTTTAATGAAAATGTACCAAGACAGTTGTTTAATGTTTCATGGCCTCCTGAATACCATCTCAGAAGCATGAATCGTCTTCTGAGAAGTTGAGGGGTTATTACCAAACCCCACGTCACATCACTGTGTTATAAACTGCAGAATTGTGGCTGCACAGATTTTATAGCATACCTGGGCTAAATTTATATTTCCAACCTGAAATTTTCCATCTGGGATTATACCCCCCTACTGCAATAATAAAAGGTTGCTGTTTATTCTGATGAAAAAAAAAAAAAAGTTGTTGCAGGAATACAGAAAGACTATGCTTCCAGAGAAAACTGATGAATGTTTGCAGGTGGTATGATGTTTGCCTTGGTCTAAAAAGTGTTTTAAGGGTATGATATAATCTAACGGGTTGCACTTTTTTTTTTGCAATAGTTATTGGAGTTATTCGTTGGTTGTGTGTTCTTGCTGTCTTAGTAATTACTACATAGTATGATGTTTTTCATTTTTGAGTGTGACATGAGAGAATGTTATTCACATTCACTTTTGTATTTGGATTAGTGATCATTTTGTTATGTAAGAAACCAAATTATTAAAGCACTTCCTTTTAGAAATATGTAACATTTTTACATTGAGGAGTCACATTTTTGTTGCCTCATCCTATTGTGTAATTGAAGGAAAAGAACAGAGTAAGATGACTGTATAGCATACCTTAGAATTTTATTAAAAAGACTTTTGCTTGTTTTGGTTTTGTATCAAAACAGGTCGGATATATGCTTTGACCTACAGACGTCTCAAACTTTAAATGCTACCCTGACTCCCCATTTTTAAAGCATAACGTTTCAGTTCGCTACCTAGACTTTGTCAGGTGCAGCTTACAAGCTGAAGGAGTTAACTACAAATGTAACTTTAATATGCAAGATACTTTTATTTTAAAGCTACAAGTTTTATTTGATTCTTTCTATGCCAAGGCGTATGTAGTCTTTAAGAGTGAGTTGCAGTAAAATAGTTGAAAGATTTTTTAACTTGCGCATACATTTGTTGGATAAATATATAAATGTTTAAAGCAGCTAGAAAATACACCATTTTGGAGAAATTGTATGCTTGGTAAAGATGGGAGTAAAAGTAGCATCAGCTTTTAGTCCTCTTTTACCTATATTTTTATTTTTTAACTGTGCATAATTTTCCCACTGTTTTTATAAGTAATATTAAAACTTCTGGCCTACTAGGAAAGAGACCTTTGAACATTAAAAAACCCTGTAGTTTTCTCACTGTGTGCTCCTTTAGCAACTGAGTTTTTGAAAGTACATCTTGGGGTGGTGGTACTATGGCAAATCCTCAGTACACAGTTAAAACTATCTGCTTATAATGGTTGTGGGAAAAGCCTGTTTTTCTACCACTTTATTTCAAGTCAGCAGGTGGTATTAGTTTCTTAGTAAATAACTTTGTCAGTATAACTACCTCTGTACTAGGTTTTAGCTGTTGTGGTGATTCATACCTCATCCAACATACCTAGGCTGCAAAATTGGTGAGAAAAGATTTGACTTAAAGAAATGTCAGCTTTCCTTAGCTCTTTCTGAACTCTTCAAGGCTTTCATGTCTTCAGCATATGTACTCATTAAATACACTTTTTAGTATGTGCGCCTGAAAAATTTTTCATAGCTATGGTTTAAAACACATGGTGTAATGCCTGATGTGTTGCAGCTTTCACTCTAAAATTTGATTGAACCAAAAATGTTTTTTTGCAGTGATCAATTATGTTGCTCTGGAATAAGATCTGTTTCCATGCTGGATTGCACATTGTAGTTTTCTTTGGGTAGAATAATTTTTTTTGTTGTTTGTGTGATACTTTTCAAGTAGTAAAGGTCTTATCCCCAGCCAAAGCCAGGGTTTTGTGAACAATTTTTAAAAAGGGTTCCATATGGAAAGGTGGCTTGTCTGTTAAGTGCATATAATATCAATGTATAGCATTGTAAACTTTAACATTCTCAACATATAAACATTGTAAATGTTGGCATACTCTTTCACACACGGTTAATTATTTTTAACCTGTTGACTAGTCTCCTATTCCATTTTTTGTGGATATCGAAGTAAAAAAATTGGTTCCAACATTCAGAAGTTGAGATGCAGAAAACAAGTATCATCTGCCTCTCTGCCAGTGAGAGGTTGTAATGAAAGAGGAAGAGGAGAGAGTATCTTGGTTAGCAACAAACCCTACCCACATAAAAGGGTTTGTAGCTCTACTGGCCACAGCTTAAAAAGTAACAAGACAACTTCTCTTTTTCCCATTACCAGCTTGCAAATCTGTGAGGATACCTCTGGCAACTACACCTAATGTTCAGTTGTAACAACTTGTAGAATTTATTGCTAAATCCAGTTATACTATTGTAATCACAATTAAGATGATGCTTAGCTGATTGTGCCTGTATAGGGATTCTGCCTAGACTATTGTGCTTTTCCTCAACAACATAATGAGGTTCATATCCATAGCTGGGTGTTTCGAGCACAGCTTATTGGTTATGGCTGTTGGGTGAAAGTAGCAATGATGATACCAATGGCTTGTAGTTAGCTTTTAGTTTTCAAGACATAATATAACAAAAGGTGGCTCTGTCACTGTAGACCAGCACCCTAGCTGAGTGTTTAACCTCTTTTTCTAATAGTCTGTTTGCTACTAATTGCTGTTAAAAAACTGAAGTCTTACAAAACAAGTCAACATTGAAACTTAAAATTGCATATATTGCTTAATTTTGTTGTGTTATAGAGTAAATGTGTTACCATGTACCTGATTTTTCCTGTCTGACAATATAATATTTATCTGTTTGTACATGCAGGTACAGTGAACTTACTGTACAACAAATGAGCCCTAGCTAATACTATTGTGATGCTTTTTAGCTATGGAAATTTAAGGTAATGCTGCTTCATGTAGCCTGTAATGGAGAAGGTTTAAGATCACTTGCCTTTGCTTCAGTAGTATATGCACATACACAACATTTACCATAGCTCAGACTATTCACAATACTTTAAAACACAATAGCCTGCTCCTGTGTTTGTATGCCAAGCTTAATTGGTACAGAAAATGTCTTGTAAATCTAAAATTCAAAGCCCACCACAGCTAAGTGCATTTTGACTAACAGAAATGTAATTTGGCAGATAAGTGATCCTGAAAAAAATCCAATTGTAGATCTTCAGTGGAAGAAAACTGAAATTTTGTAGTTTAATTTGCCAGCTTATCCAGGCTTAAATATTGCATGGGAGTTATTAGACAGAATAAGTCTGTACTGTTTGGATCTTCATAAACTTTTTCTTACTTAGATTTGTTCCTCTAGGATAGCCTTGCAACATCTTACACTGGTGGTATGTCAAGCCTTGAATTGGAAAGGGGAAGTGTGACATTGCCCACTGTCCATGAAACAGGAGGAACTAGGGGAAAAGACACTGTTAGAGCAAATAGTAGGATGAAAATAGACTTGCTAAACATGTTCCCAAGCTCCTTGTTGAATGAATGGGAAGCAAGTAATTAAGCTGACTTGAGGAATCTTTTCTAGCACGGGCTAATTAATTACTCATATGTAGTAGTGTTCTGATGTGAAGATGCTACTCAGGAAGGATCCTTTTGGCTTTAGGGTGAATTTCTTTCATTCAGATGTAATGTTTGGGGGTTTATCTTTCCTAATATAACGCCTTCCCTCTAATCATGCCACCCAATAGCTTCCTATCATTAATTGCTGGCAGCAGCTTGGTTCTACAGGGCAAGGGTTGTAATTATTAGCTACAGTTGAAAATGCTTACCCTTCTCACGCTGGGGAGCCAAGTTGTTGTTAGCAATTAAAGGTTGTTAGCTGTTCCCTGCCTCATGTAAACATTTGCACCCAGTAATTACTATTGCGTCTCACTTCTTTGCCCCGGAGGAACTGAACTTTTCCAGCAATGTTTTGTAATAATTTGGGTTTGTTGCCTTTTTTTTTTCTCCTAGATTTCATTTTAATTATTTTAGTTTAACTTCGTTTTTACATATAAAAATAATTGTGATTTTTTTTTTTTTTTTTTACCTTTTGCAACTCATTTGGAACTTGTAACTATTATTGGGAGTTGCAACCTAGTTTGAGAAATACTTGCTAAAGGATAATGAAGTATTTAAATGCTTTAGTCACCCCCCACCCCCCACAAAAAAGAACTTCAGTGTGTTGAACTATCTCTTCATCTGTATGGCTGAACAGGTTTTTTTACCTCATAGAAGGACTTTAGGGAATGCAAAAATGCAGTTGCTTTTGTAATCATCCGAGAGAAATTGTCTCCATGCCAAGAAGTTGGGTTTGTTTGTCCAGATTGTCATGCCTCTGTGCTTTAGGATACATTAGTTCAGTTTAGAAATGGTCAGGGGATGCCGAGTTCTCACTTGTTTCAAGATACACTATTCTATCTCTGTTTGTTTATTTGCTACTCTGTGTAGAGGGCAGGGATGTAGTGAAGTTGACATGCTTATTTAAACTGGTGAGTCTATTTGATCTTTCCTTTTTGTTGAACGTCTCCTCTTGGCAGACACTTTCTCTGTGTTTTCTGGTCTCCTATACACTCAGACTAGATTTCTGAATCAGATGCCATTTTGCTCATTGAAAATAAGTGTAATGTAAAATTACTTTGATGCAAATAGACTGAAATTTATTTCCAAATGTTAGTATTATCCATCTTCTAATGCCTGTCTGAACAGTGAAATACTGGTTTCCTGTATCATAGTAATCTGGTGATATTTTATAGTAGATAATGAAAGCAAAATTTTGATTTAGTCTCACCTACTTCTTGGTTTGATGTTTCATACCAGTAGGCCAGGAGCTCCTGGTATATGAACTCATGTTGTCTCTATGTTGCTTTATGGTGTAGAATTGACCACTGTTCCTCCCCTCTGCCCCCGCTACCATCCTTTCTAAAGCCTAAAATGCAGTTTCATTCTGTTCCCTGGAATCTGAATCCCAATGTAACCAAAATAGACTCCTTCCACCTTGTCTCAGTTCCTCTTTTGTTTTGGTTCTCCTTTTCAAAATATTTATAGATCACTTTTTATTATGGTGGATTAAAAGAACTCTTTCTGAATAAGAATATGTTTGGATGCTGCATTGTAATGCAGTAGTGTGGAACAGACTGGACCTCTGTGCTTGGTAGAACATGGAGAGAGATGGGGAAGCTGCCAAGGAAACTGTTACTCTTCCTTATGTTTTTCTTAGCCTGGCTATTGGAAATAGCGTATCGCATTCAAACCCTGCCCCAAAGTCCAATGTTATTTGTATGTCTGCCTTCTCGCACCTTACAGATTTACACTTTGATATTAGTAGTCCTTCTGAATTACTTTATTGAGTCTGACTGCAGTGGAGTTAATTTTCCCCATAGCAGTCCTCATAGTGCTGTGTGGCATTGGTAGCTAGAAAGGTGTTGATAACACCAGTGTTTTGGCTACTGCTTAGCAGTGCTCACACGGTGTCAAGGCTCTCTCCCCAGCACCTAAGTTTTACATATTGTGAGTGGAGAAAATTCTCCAACTGGATTCTTGCCTTGTTTCCTGAGGAACAATTTTTAAAATACATGTCAAGGTAGATATTGCTAAGGTTTCTAAGGTGGCAGATGAGGTAGATAGCCGAATAAAGGTAAGGTAAGTTTTGATTAATTGAAAAGTGGTCTATACCCAGATGATGATAGTTGGATCTTCACATTAAAAAACCCCCACAAAACAAACAAACCAAACAGCAAAATAAAAATTTGGTGCAATTGTTGGTATAATTGGTATTAAAAGTTCTGGTCTAAATATGCATAGATGATTAAAAATTTATTTTAGTGGTATTTACTATTGAGGTAGCTACACATTGGTTTGAAAGTATAGAGAAATTTCAAGAATTTATGAACTTCATCTGTTTGAAAGTCTTTAAGAGCTGTTTTTGTTTACAGTGTCCTTTTTTAATTTAATGTTCATACCATGTTTCATAAATAGTTTCATTTCGTAGAATCATAGAATGGTTTGGGTTGGAAAGGACCTTAAAGATCATCAAGTTCCAACCCTGCTGCCATGGGCAGGGACACCCTCCACTAGACCAGGTTGCTCAAAGCCTCATCCAGCCTGGCCTTGAACACCTCCAGGGATGGGGCATCCACAGCTTCTCTGGGCAACCTGTTCCAGTGTCTCACCACCCTCACAGTAAAAAATTTCTTCCTAGTGTCTAGTCTAAATTTACCCTCTTTTAGCTTATACCCGTTACTCCTTGTCCTGTTTCTACGCTCCCTGATAAAGACTGCCTCCCCATCTCTCCTGTAGGCCCCCTTCAGGTACTGGAAGGCTGCTATTAAGTCTCCTCGGAGCCTTCTCTTCTCCAGGCTGAACAACCCCAACTCTTTCAGCCTGTCCTCATAGGGGAGGTGTTCCAGCCCTCTGATTAATTTTGTGGTTCTCCTCACATTTGTTGAGATCACTGCCAATGTGATAGAAATGTCACTCCTATTAAGGCACAGCTACCACCTAAATGTTCACTTCAAGCATGTTTTATTTTCTCAAGTTTAAGTTGGTTTCCAATGCATTTATCATGGTAATTCTTGTCTGGCTTCACTAAATACAGTAGCCGAAGTCAGTCTTTTGGATGTTAACTTGAGCAGAAGTGTTTTTCTTTTTGAGTTCTGTTGCAGTTGGCTATTCAGTTCTACTTGATTTTTAAAAACAAGTCTTCAGGAGGTGAGTCTTGGCAAATCAGAATTTAAAAAGAAGCATACAAAAGCCAATGTTAATTTCTTGTTTGATAGAAATCTGAAGGGAAGTGTTAGAGTTCAGTATTATGATGTGATTGAAGGTATCTGTTTGAGAAATATGTATTTTTTTAAACAGTTCTTCATGTTTACAAAATTCCCTACTTTATAGTCATATTTCAGTGGCTAACTTGTGATGGACAGTTTTGCTTACAAAAAATAAGTAGTCTCTGAAATTTAATTTTTTTAAAATATTGTTTATTGTAATTAATTAGTCAGGATTGAAAGGAAACAGTCTCAGATAAATTTTACTTGCAAATTGTTTCCTATTCCACCAATCCAGAAATCATATCACAGTGTAATATCTATTTTAGTGTAGATTTAGATGAGGGTTGTTAGGAGTGGCCTGGTTTCTCTCCTTCTTTTTCGTAGCCCAGGAAGTATCGACTGGGGATGCTGGATGAGAGGATAGTTCCGGTGGGATCAAAAGCAAGAAAATCAAAGAACCCTATTGGCTGTCTGGCTGACAGGTGTAAAGCAGGAGTACCCATCAATATGGTTTGGTGGAACAGAGTCACAGAAAACAATTTACAGGTAAAATTATTTTTTTACTAGTCACTTTTTCAGTATTTTGGATGTTTTATTTTAAATTCTGGAAAATGTTAGAAGCAGTTACTCCAAATATGGGTTCAGATCAAATCAGATACTTATTTCACAAAGTAGGCGTAGTGGCCTTCCAGGAGAGTGACTTGGAGATGTTTTATTCTCTTCACCTACTGCTGTGCTATGTACTCTTGCTTGTCCTCCACAGATTATAACATAATCAAGCAAAGTGATAACTAAATGTATTCTAAAAGCTAACAAACAAACCTTTTATTTTAATTTTCATGTGAGGAAGGTTTCTACTGGTAAAATTAGTGACCTATGTTAAAATGATTGACACTTAAAGCAAAAAAAAAAAATCCATCAGTACAGAATTTGAAGATGTAGCCACCATGATGAGAAAGTGTAAATTCTTAATTTTCATGTTGGGATAGTTTATATTTCTCATCTTGTTTGTTAAGCTTTTTGTTTGCTTTATTTCTGAATTTTCTTCAACTCCTTAAGAGGGCAGAGGTACAGCTGGATTTGAACATCTCTGTAAAGACGTAAAGCAGGTAATCCTTAGGGTGACGATGGGGGATGAATTCTAGTCTAGGAGGAATCTTCTCTGTGTGTCGTAAGATGGAGTTTAGATGGAAATTATTATGGTGGTTGGAACTGCAACACTGCTGCTAATACTGTTTTTAACTTGTGTAGTGCTTTTGATTCTTCTGAGATCATTATTTTAGTCTTTCTATGAGGGTTATATGCTCTTTGTTTTCTAAGTGAGTGAAATGGGTAAACTGACAATAGACTTAGAATTAGAATTTGTGGCACCTTAAGGGTTTATTTCAGTTCACTAAGTTTCTGCCATTTAAGGGCCAACATGAAGCTCATACCAAGGCCTTTCCATACCAATACTGGTTTTGCATTACTTGATGTTTGGACGTCTTTGCATTACTGAGTCATGAGTCGTGTGATACAGGCAAACTGATGCTACATTGCTTAGGGGCATTTGGGTTTAAGTCTGTCTTGGCCCTTTTGCTGCTGGGGAAGCGGCACAGCCACTGGTGGAGAAAAGTTGAGGCATAAAGAAAACATTGGTAAAAGGACCAGGTAAGGTTGCAGAGGCTTTGCTGGAGCCTGTAAAGCACTACTTTTCTCAAGGTAGAGAAGACTGACAGATTGAATTTATCGTGTATATCTAGTGGGAGTGTGAACCATAACTAGTAGAGAGTTATTCTGAGAAGAGTGAAACAGAAAATTGGTCGTCAAATTTCAGGTGGACGTTAAAGGGCACGAAAAGCCCTGTTTGTACTCATGTCTTCCATTATTTTCTCTGCTGTTCAGTGTTGCAGCAAGGTTTGTTGTTGATCTACTCCACTTAGAGTAGAGCAGAAAAACTTAATGTTTCTGGAGGCTGGAGAGCCAGTAGTCTGAGACTTGGAGCTTCTGGCCAGGAGCAATTGTCTTCTCAGTACCTGTGCCCTCCAAAGTTGTGTTGAAAGTATGGCAAAGGCAAGCTCAAGGTCCCGTAGTTTTCTGAGGTTAGTAGTGCTAGTTAAGGATTGGCTGCAGAGCGCCTGGCTTTTTGAAGGGTGCAATTCCAAGCTCCTTTATTCTACCAGAATCTCAGCTACGTAATTGACTTAAACTGTGTACAGCGTAAGATTATATATTATATGATACCATTACATAGCTTCCCGTGGAGATGGGGGGCTTTAGAAAACCATGTTTATGTATATGTGGTGGAGATAAGAACAGAAGGCTGTTCCAGCCATGGGAGATAGGAGAAGAAGGTGGAAGGGTTGCAGAGAACAGTGGAGTCTGGTAGGAGTGAATGAGGAAAGGTATAAAAACAGGCTGCAGAGAAGATTGTGAGGATCTATAAAGTTCTACATAGATGAGAAACTGAATTTTATCTTGATGTTTTCATTCTGATCATTGTAAATATTTGTATTCTAGTATAAACATTTTCTAAGTTAGAGCTAAAACAAAGCTCAAACTGCTAAAAATTGAAAATTTTAATTATAAAAGCACAAAAAATGGCTGGAGAAGTCTGGTACGTTAAATTGCTTGAAAACAGTTTCATGCTGAGATTTCAGATTGACCTTGTTTTTCTACTTCAGTGTGTAATCCATATATAGCATTTCTCTTTAGTATTTTGAACTAAAGCTGTTCAGAGATTTTTTGCAGGTGTGAATATAGGTTATATAAACTAAGTTTTGGCTGATGGTGAGTGCTAAGCAATAAGTAGAAAGGTTAAATTATGATGGAGGCACATCTGTTTGAGTGTATGTTTTTCATTTGTATTTGAAGATGAGAAAGCAGAATTACATCTTACAATTGCTGAGGGCTTGTAGTGCTGGGTGGGTGTTGAAGCTCATGTGTCTTATTTGAATCTCCGCTCTTCCAAATAGTATGGTTTAAGATGTGGGAATAGACAGTTTCATGGTGCAGTGTTTAGAGATTTTTTTGTCCAAAAAGTGGCTGTTTTAAGAAGTAAGGTAGTTTACAACATGCATTGTAAAACAATGTAACTGTTTCTCATGCATGGATGTGAATTTATAATTTTACTTTAAATAACGTGTCAAAAGTGGAGTCCATAGAGTGAATTGTACTCTGGTTTGTGCATCAAAACAAAACAAAAAACCAAACAAAACAAAAATGAATCAAAGTTTGTACTTCAGTGATATGACCTACCCTATGTGAGGAAATATCCTGAGCTACTGCACCACTGTGATGCATATTATGATAGTAAATGACAATTTTGCTTAAAATAATAGGGATATATTTTTTGTTATACAGAATAGTTCTTAAGCACTATGAATAACTGATTTTTTTCTTGAACAAATAAATAGAAGTCAATATTTCAAATATTTTGCATCAAGAACCATGGACTTTTAAAACTTCATAGTTTTTGCAATACTTTGAAGTATTTTGTTAAAGAAGTGTGGGAATGAGTCTTTAAAAATGTGCTTTTTAGTGAGATATACTTGCTGGAATATAACAACCTTGCTAGTAGTTTTGTTTGTCTGAGCCTCTGTTCTGCTTTAAGACGAAGTCTTTAGCCAATAACTTTTACCCAGTTTTAGTGACATTGGCACTAGCTCTTCTGGAAGAGCAGTAGAGCAATACAGCTAATAATGTTGATAAATTGAAATTTATTAGACCTTATTGTACAGGTGATGTGACAACTTGTCATGGTAATTGCAATAAGGAAGCATGTTGCACAAATTCAATAGTGGGAGGGAAAGAGACCTGCTTTGAAGCCCTTGGTGACCTCCAGTGTCAGCTGGGCTGCTCTGACATCCCAGAACGTGTTCTTCCGTGATGTCATAGTTAGCAAAGAATCATGGAAACAGAGGGATTGCAGCGATGCTCTCTATGTAAAGTGAAGCTCCTTGAATGGAAACATCTGTCCATTATAAAACAACAGTGAAGGAACATCCCAAAGCAACAAAAAAATAACTGCATGTGAAAAAACAAGCAATCCTAAGAGATATTCTAGAAACTATGCCAAAAATAGACTGGTAGAGAGCTGCCCTGCTTATAAGGTAGGTATAGGTTAGTGGTGGCTTTCTGTAACCATTACAGGATTATGCAATTTGGGGTGTCAGAACAGATCAGTATGAATTTTGGAGGTGAAGGAAAACAAAAAAAGAGCAAAAAGGCTTGTATCCAGTTTTTAGCATGGTAAGTAATTAGCATATTTTTCTGAAATAAAATTAAATCAGCCTGCTTCTTGCTTTTGGTAGCTGGTTTGGGGCGTTGGTAGAATGTGGGACCAGGGCTGATCTAACACAGTAGTGTGCTGAGCTGGAAATGAGAGAGAGAAGCGTGCTTTCCAGTACTCCTGTGGGATCCCTGCATGACCTTCCAAAGGCTCCATGACTTGTACATCCCTGTATTACAGCATACTTCTGTCCTCCATGACACTTTAGGGATCAGTTTATGAATGAATGAAGCAGTGGGGAGTTTATTACTGGGGAGCATAGAGAAGAAGGCATATGTATTGATAGTTGAAGCATGAATTTTCATCTTCTGTACTTTGGAAACCTGGTGATAAGTGCAATGCTTCAACATACAGTGATGCTGCATGCTGCTGTGCAGTCCTCCCAGCAGTGGTCTTTAGCTGACATCCTTGGCTTGCTCTTTACTTTCATTTGCACCTTCTTTTAAGGAGTCTTGAATTGTTTTTTTCAGTGATACAAAATATTTGTTTCTTCCTCTCCACACTGTATTTTAATTGTATTTCGTTTTATATCTTTAAAAGCATACAAGCCACCAGACAGATACACTCTGTCCTAAATGGTGACACAGAATCACAGAATGTTAGGAATTGGAAGGGACCTCGAAAGATCATCTAGTCCAATCCCCCTGCCGGAGCAGGAACACCTAGATAGATCACACAAGAACTCATCCAGGCGGGCTTTGAATGTCTCCAGAGAAGGAGACTCCACAACCTCTCTGGGCAGCCTGTTCCAGTGCTCTGTCACCCTCATTGTAAAGAAGTTTTTTCTCATATTCAAGTGGAACCTCCTATGTTCCAGCTTGAACCCATTGCCCCTTGTCCTATCACTGGATGTCACAGAGAAGAGCCTGGCTCCATCCTCCTGACACTCACCCTTCACATATTTATAAACGTTAATAAGGTCACCCTCAGTCTCCTCTTTTCCAAGCTAAAGAGACCCAGCTCCCTCAGCCTTTCCTTGTAAGGGAGATGTTCCTTTCCCTTAATCATCTTCGTGGCTCTGCGCTGGACTCTTTCTAGCAGTTCCCTGTCCTTCTTGAACTGAGGGGCTCAGAACTGGACACAATATTCCAGATGAGGTCTCACCAGGGCAGAGTAGAGGGGGAGGAGAACCCCTCTTGACCTACTGACCACCCCCCCTTTTGATACACCCCAGGATGCCATTGGCCTTCTTGGCCACGAGGGCACAGTGCTGGCTCATGGTCATCCTGCTGTCCACCAGGACCCTCAGGTCTCTCTCCCCTACACTACACTCCAACAGGTCAGTACCCAACTTATACTGGAACCTGGTGTTGTTCTTGCCCAGATGCAAGACTCTACACTTGCTCTTGTTAAATTGCATTAAATTTTTCCCCGCCCAA
>WKFP01015549.1:465191-621911 GCA_011057875.1 Pterocles orientalis | reverse complement strand
CCAGCCTGTCTAGGTCTCGCTGGATGGAAGCACAGCCTTCTGGCGTGTCAGCCACTCCTCCCAGTTTCGTATCATCAGCAAACTTGCTGAGGGTGCACTCTATTCCCTCATCCAAGTTGTTGATGAATATATTGAACAGCACAGGTCCCAATACCGAACCCTGGGGAACTCCACTAGATACAGGCCTCCAACTAGACTCCATCCCATTCACCACCACTCTCTGGCTTCTTTTCTCCAGCCAGTTCACAATCCATCTCACTACCTGATCATCCAGATCACACTTCCTCACTTTAGCTGCGAGGATACTGTGGGAGACGGTGTCAAATGCTTTTATGAAGTCGAGATAGATCACATCTACTGCTTTACCATCATCTATCCACCTGGTAATGTCCTCATAAAAGGCTATCAGGTTGGTCAAGCATGACTTCCCCTTGGTGAAGCCATGTTGACTGCCTCTAATGACCTTCTTATCCCTGATATGCCTAGAGAGAGCATCAAGAATAAGTTGTTCCATCACGTTTCCAGGGATGGAGGTGAGGTTGACCGGTCTATAGTTACCTAGGTCCTCCTTCTTGCCCTTTTTGAAGACTGGTGTGACATTTGCTTTTCTCCAGTCCTCAGGCACCTCCCCTGTTTCCCACGACTTGCCAAAGATGATGGAGAGTGGTCTAGCAATGACTTCTGCCATCTCCCTCAGCACCCGTGGGTGCATCCCATCAGGACCCATGGATTTATGGGTGTACAGATTACTTAACCGCTCCTTAACCCAGTCTTCATCTACCAGAGCAAACTCCTCCTTTGTCCTGACTTCCTCTGGGGCTTCAGGGGTACGGGACTCTTCAGGAAAGCCTCCGGCAGTATAGACAGAGACAAAGAAGGCATTCAGTAACTCTGCCTTCTCTGTATCTTCTGTCACCAGAGCACCCACCTCATTCATCAGTGTGAAATGAGTTGTTGAATGGAAACGCGAATGAGTTGTTTTAAAGTCCTCCTCCTTTTTTTCACCTCTTGTTATTTCATCCTTACTAATTGCACCATGACTAAATTCAGCATTCATTTAGACTGCATTTTTGTGTTTTATAATATTTTGCATTCGCTGATGTACAGAAATATAGTAATTGCTTTTGTATGAGGAGCTGGATGGACTCAGTTTTGTGGTCTGGCTTTGGAAGTTTCTCTGCAAAGCTGGCTGAGAAGAGACTCTTCTTTCCTTGATAGAGTACGGACAAAAAAACTGAAAATAGGGTATTTTGGTGAAATTTCTTCATGGAATCATTCTGGTAAGAATGCATGATGCAGTTATTAATTTAAATAATGCCGAGGGAGGTTGCTTCTCTGCTTTATTTTGAGAGTATTTTTATGAATATATTGGAAGAAGGGGGATGAGATTTGAACTGGCCATGTTGACAGGATGGAAATGGTGGTAATTTTAGTAAACGTTTGAGTTGGAAGATACTAGGTGGGTTTAGGAAAATCTCACATAGCTGACAAAACTATAGTTCTTTCTGTTTAATGTTGTTTGTTGAAAACATATTAATTAATCTTTTGAAATAATTTTGTATGTGCATTTTTATAGGACATTTGTGTTTGAAACTGAAAATAGAGTCCTTAGATTGCTGGTTAGTGCAAACAGTGGCTTTGTGTTTCTTGTTTGGGCTTTAAAAAGTGCAGTTGCTGCTTTTGTTTTTAGCATCACAGTCCTGCATAATTCATTACATGTCCTTTAAGTATTTCTTGCATCTCCATTCTTTTACTTCCAAGATTTAATAAAAGTCTCCAGTACTTCTTCTCTCAGCCTTTTTTTAGCAATCCTGATTTATTCAGGTTTAAAATTTTAATCCTGATCTAACATGAATAAGTTACTTTACTCTGCAATGAGGAATTAATGGCTAATTAAGTGAAATCTGATTTAAAGCTATGTTTGTAGGACACTTAATACAGAATGAAGAAAATGTTTTTCACTAATTAGATGTACATTATTTTAATTCTTGTAAAAAATAATTTTTTTTTTACTCAACTTCATTTTGGGAAGTTTGGTAAGATTGTAACAGGAAAACTCTAAAAAAGTCCTTTATGATTTTAAAGCATAGGCCCGTTTTAGACAGATTTTCAAGCCTACCATTGGTAAAAATGTAAAACTGGCACTGGAATTTACACTTTGTGTTATGACTTGCCAGAGTGAAAGTAGGATATTTTTTCAGATCAGGAACATAATTTTTTTTTAATCATTGGCCATTAAGAATGTGGCTTCCTAATTTTTGGAATATTTGCATGCTTGTTGGTGCAGAATAGGTTGTGTAAAAAGTTTGGAAAATAATGAAAAGATTAAATATTAAAGAACTAATAGTGATAATCCATTCCCTCAGTTTGGTCTAGTCACTTAGTCTAGCCTACATGCTATGAAAGTATTTGGGATATATATTTTTTTTTTATTATTTTGTTGTAAGCAAAGTATATGCAGAAAAATTGGTGTTTTACTTCAAATTAAAACTTGTATGCTTTTGGAAATGTTTTAAGAACTGCAGCTTCACATGGTTGTATTGTATTTAAAACTGTGGCCTGGGGCTTAAGCTTCAAATTTTCTGACAAAAGTACTAACTAGTTTTGACCACAAATTATTAAATTTTGCTGTACTAGTTTGATTAGTTCATTCTGACTGTTGGCTGTGGAGCTTGCTTAGTTTTCTGTATTTAGAAAACAGCTTGAATGTGGAAGCGCCTTTTAAAATTGGAACCAAAATTTAAATAACTTTTTTTACCAATGGGGAGAGATTTTGATTACAGCTTCGTATTTATAACATTTCAGAGAAGTAAAACAGGCTTTTATAGTAAAGGGTCTAGCTGTGCAAATCAAAACTCTTTACGCCTATAAAATATTTGCATCACAGTTACATAGAAACAACCTAATCTTATTAAGCTTTGATTCTGATCCTGAATTATGGCACCAAAAAATGGAATGAAAACTGAATTTCCATTGGGCTTGACCCACTGCTGTTCATAATTCTACAGCATAAACCCAGACTGCTCTAGCACATTCCTGGGTTTGACTCTTCCACTTGGATAAACTAAAACACCTACCAGTTAAAGTGGAGCTCTCAAGCAGCTTCATTTTAAAATTATGATGGATGTGTAAGTAACTTCTAGAAACCAAAACTGGTTTATACAAACTTGCAGAATGCATTTAGAAATAAAAAGCAGCTCTGTGCTGTAGGCATTGGTTGAATCAATTGGTAAAAGTGGTAAGGGTTTAGCCAGAATGGTATGGATGGGATTTTGGGAACATTCTTATTTGCTCTAGGAAAGGCTGAGATTATCTCTCCACTTGCATGCTTCAAATTTTTTTGCCATGTCCTGCCCTTGTCTCCTAGTTGACACGCTATTTAGGTGTGGTAGAGCTATGGATGTGTCATGGTTAGTTTTAGCAGTGGAAGAACATGGATCTCATGTAGTTCTTTGAAATTACGTGCTTTTAACAAGAGGCTACAAATTCTGTCCCTTGCGTTCCCAGTTGTTTTGTTTGGTAATGACTTTTCTGCTGAATCACTATTTTGGAGAAATTTCTCTTGTCTTTTTACCACCTCTGTGATTTTCCCAGTTTCAGTGCAGGTTTTGATAAATAGTTTCACGCCAAATGTTATCTTGAGGAATACCATTCTCTTAGTTACTCATGTACATAAAATACAGATAAGTTAATAATATTACCTTTTGAGCTTAAATGTATGGTTATTTGGTTTTGTTATGTATAATGCAATTTACTGTTTGTTTTATTGTATTAGGATATACCTTAGTAAGTTTTCCTTAACTAAATGTGACTGAAGAGTTTTGAAATTCTTATGAACTTTTAGCCATGTAAATTTAAGTGTTTTACTTCACCGGTCAATGTATTTATTTATAGCTGTTCTTTGAATAATCACACATGCATATATAGAATGACTAACCATAAGGTGGTTAGCAGTTAAAATTTACTATGTGTTTAAAGGTGAAATATGCTTACTATTTGTTTTTAAGTCTGAGCATCTTCTCTAATTTTGTAGCTTTTAGAATCCTCTTTCTTTTCCAGTGCTTTGAAGTACATTAATACTATATTTGTCTGAAGTATTCAAATAAAGATATTAAAAACAAATTAACCCAAAAATACTTTTCAAATACTTTTCTTCACTGTCTAAAGTAGTGTTTTTTAATCACACTTCTTTTCTAGTTTGGCACTAACTTAACTTCTCTGATGCCACTTTATTGATATTGGTAAAAATCAATATTGACAATTTAACAGTAGATGTATTTGGTCATTTTAAAACTACCTAAAACCAAAGTGGTCCAGTATAATTTGCTTTAAAAAACCATTATGGATTATCTTAACAGTATCCTTTGTCAGTTGAGAGCTGTTACTATCTTCTCATTTTACCTCTTCTGTTTAGATATTTTTGAGAGATACTCTGAAGATTACTTAATAAATTTAACAAACTTAACTTTGACAGTTAATAATCTTCAAGCGTTCAGTATTTTCCTATAATAATTTGGTTTATTTTTTGGCTTAATTTCTTTTTTTCTTCCACTAGTGTCTTTTGTAATGGGCTGTGCAATAATAAACTTTCTGCCTTTTGAGATCTAATTAGGTTTTTCTTTTTCTAACCCTCCCTATCATAAGACAAACAAAAAAAACTCACCCCAAAGGAAACATTCCTCCCCTGCCCCCATCCTGAAAACTAAAATAGCCTGTGCACAGATTTTTAGTAGAAATTAAAAGTTGGTTGCGTCATACGTTTTCTCTACTAATAAATACTGGATGTTTGATGGTCACACTGCTGCTGTTTGTTTTTGTGGTATCAAATTAGACCTCATTATTAAAGGTGCTACATTAGTGGAATAGGTAATTAAAACAAGTTAACTTCACAAAAAAGGAACATATAGGCCGGCTTGAAGTAGAGTCAGGGTTGACTTCTTTAGTAGGAATCATTTTTACTGCTTTAATTTGAAACTTCTACTTAGTTTGAGATGAAAACTCTAAAGTTACATAGGAGCAGTCTATGCAGCAGTGGCAAGGCTTTCGCAGCATCAAGTCTGTTCTCCAACTTTATAATGTAATGCTTCTGGAAAGCTTTTTGCAAGGTGTTTGTATGACCTCATACATCACCTGTTCATATGGAAAGCTTGATAATTCTACTTCAGGTGTAAATTAAAACACATTTAAATTTGTTCCTGCAGATCAACTTGCAGTATTTGCTGTTCTTGTCAGCAAGCTGTAGAAACTTAAAAATATCCCCTGCACTTGGTAGGCTTGCCTAGAAAGCATTTTCTACCAAATAGGCACTGTCCTTCTCTTCATGTTTAAAATAAACGTTTAATTTACATTTGTTTTTAAACAGACACCAAATCCTTCTGCAAGTGAGTTTATTCCTAAAGGAGGATCAACTTCCAGGCTGAGTAATGTATCCCAGTCAAGTATGTCTGCCTTCTCTCAAGCCTTGTTCTCTCACCCCTCCATGGGAAGTCCTGCTACTGCTGGGCTAGCACCAGGTAAGTTGAGAGTAATGATTCGCAGTACAGTTGCTTCTTTTAACTTAATGTTAAACATAACCCTGTATAGACAGTCATCAGCTTTATTGGGTGTAAATGTAGCCACCTCCTACTTTAGCTCTTAATTTTAAGGCAGTCTTCAAGCATATAAAAGTGCAGGAGCTTGGGATTTATCTTCCAGCAGTATGGAAATCACACTGCAGTCTGTGAAACCTGTTTAGCCGCAGCAGTACTGAAATTAACTCAGCCTAACTTACTCTGCTCTTTTTGGGGAAAAGGGGTGCTGTGTTATCGCATACTGTCCTGTATGTGGTCCTTGCCAAAACAGTATCTGAAGATGATTTAAACTACCTCTAGTCTAGAAATGCACTGCAGCTTACTATGAATATGTGCTCTGATTACTACACACCGTTCTGCTCTTTTGATCTGTGTCTAGGGTATCTAGAAGTAATTATTTTCAGTGTTAAGGAGTATATACAAGGACTTAATCTTGATGAAAAACAAAAAGAAGATAAGCTTATTCTAAAATAATTTGCCTTGCAAAGTATTGTAGTTATTGTATTTGTCATATGTAATCTCACTTTTAAGACCAATTTATGATTATTTCCCACATTTAAGACTCTTACCAAAATGTGTTCCATGATTATTTAGTTTTTTACACATAACAAATTCAAGATCTTCATGCATCTTTTGGACTTTTGATCTTAAAAAGTTATCATGATTCTAATTTTTTTTAATAGTTTTAAGATATAACCATCAGTCTGGATTTTACACATTGCAGATTCTTTGACAAGTTTCTGTACATACTTAAACCTTTGGCAATCTCTTGCGACTGACAAGAATCATCAGGTAGCTGCCAAAAGGCAGAGGGGCAAATACTGTAAGCGCTTGGGTTTTTAAACCAGTATTGGCAATTACCATCTATTAAACTGAACTTCAGTCTTTCCTGATGCCAGGGGATAAATCTCAGTGTCAATGTGAAAGAAGCCAGCACTTAGCTTGCATTTTATAACTGTCGGAACGTGCTGGGAAAGTGATGGATGCTTCTGCTGACCAAATGAACATGTTGCAGTACTGTCTGATTCATACTATATTGTGCTGTAGAGTCTTATTGGAAAGTTGTTGTGTTTATAAGCCTCTTAGCCTTGTCACCTGGATTGAAAAATATATAAAGGATTAAACAGGATGGAGTAAAATGATCTACTTTTGGAAAGTGTCCACTGGGGACTCAGGGGTTTCCTTCATAGTCCAGTTTCTTTACTATCTGTAAGTAATACTTGAAAAGAGAAGTAATGCTGGTGAAAGAAGTTCACACAATGGTTTGAGCTCCTAGAAATATAGATGCCAATGCTGAAAACTATCTAGGTTCAAATACTATTGTTTGTTTATGGATGAGAGGTATGGGGGAGTATTCACAAGAGCTAGCTTCAGGCAGAGTTGGCTTGTTTCCTTGCTCTTCCTTTGTAATTAAAATAGAATATACTTCATTGTAGGGATCTGGGTTGGGTGCTCTGAATTTCTCTAGAAGCTTCTTTCACTACACTGAGTGCAGAATTCTCTGAACTTAAGTGTCCTGTGTAAATAATCCTCATAGACATTTTTATTTAAATAGTTTAGTTGTCAATAGTATACATCCATAAAAACTTCTGTTACCTCAAGGTGAGTTAGGAGGTGCTCTTTCTAAAAAATTAGGCTCTTAAATAAGAGCAGTATTTATGTATGTGGGGAAACTTCATCATTTAGGTCATATTGGATAACAGAATAAAAAAAATTAAGTATGTTCTGAAATTGTCATTAAAAACTGTTTTTGGGATCTGTTAGCTTTCAATAAGTGAAAGCAAATTCAAGTGAAACCCATATAAAGAATTTATAAGGATTTTTCCTTAAATAAAGATGTCTCCTTCCAGTTAAGTGGTGTATATCCTCCAGTAGAATAATTTTCAGGAAATGCATAAGATTTAAGCATTTGCATGAGATTGAGATTGCTTATAGTAGCTGACAGGGTACTGGAGGAAATTAATATTTCATAAAAAATAAGGAAATATAGTAGAAATAATTTGTTAAAAGTTCCATAGTTGAATTCACCTGTAACAAAGCAGGTAAATGATAAGAACAATCATTTGGTTTCCCTCTTGAGGATGGAGAAATTTCAGTTCTTTCATGTATTTAATTTCTGAGATTTCCCTGGAGGTAGGTGTAAGACACCTAGTATTTCATAGATAACTGTTCACAAAATTGACTGTCCCAGGAAAATATTTGTTCTATCTGTCTTATCAATGGTACTGCTGAAATACTGGAAAAAATGACAACTGAAACCTAACATACTTTAATATTGAACTTGTATCCACACCTGATATCTATTAGGGTGTAGCATGGAAGAAAGTTACTCCTACTTTTACATGTCTTTACTTAGGTAGGTGCTTTCTAGCATAATCTCAACACAGGGTCAGTCTCCATCTTAGTAGCCTTTAACAGAATATGAAAATACAGTGAGATAAAATGTGACTTACACAAATAGCTGGAGAAAATTGTCCTGTTGAAGAGCTTTAACCAGATCTCCTTCACCAACTCCAAACTTTCTTTCCTTAAGCTCCCCTGGATGATACCCTGGTTTTGCTCCTTCTGTTCCTTGCTAGCAAACGTATCCTGTTTGTCATTTGTATGGGAAATCTAGTGAGTTGTTGGCAATCTTCAAATAGTGTGCTTGCTAACAAGCTTATCTAATTCTGTGTAGCGGTTTCAGAGTAATAGCACTACTAAAATATGCAACAAAGCATATGAAAGAAATTAATGAATGTCATCAAAGTCATAAGACGACATTGAATGAAAAAGATCCCATTTATGCTGCCAGTCTGAACCTACAGCCTTAGAAGACAGGAGTGTGAAGGTGATGCACTTGTGTCCAGTTGACATATCTCCATTGATGATGGGCCATGAGTGTAGTTCTTGGAGCTCATGACCCCAGCTTGAGGTGGTTTGAGTGGCCTAAGGCCCTGAAAGCTTGTTCTGACCTCCCATATCAAGTGTGACACAGCATTCTGCAGAGGAAGTTCCGCAGTTATTCTAGAATAATACAAGAAAGGAAAAAAGCAAAGAGACTGTAAAATTATTTTTTTTCCCAAATAAAATTGAAGAGGAAGAACTGGTGACTCTAAAGTTGTTTAGGGAATTAAGCAGATTTAATTAACTTGGAAATACACAGCTACAATGCTAATGACCTGATAGAAAGCTTGTAACAAAAATAAATATTTAATGAATTTAAGGATGCTTGTTTAAGTTCTTGAAATAGTCTGGTTTTGTTATTTACTTCGATTTGTGATTCCTCAAAATGTACCTTGTAGTCTAGAGTATCTCTTCAGTACAGAACATTAATGCGATAAAATGTTAAATGCTTAATTTTTGACTTCTGAATGTGTTACATGCCTTAGAGGCATAGGGATATGGTTGTAAATGATTAAATCTGTAGGCAAAACTTGTGGGTTTTTACAAGTATCTGTTGAAGGCCAGCTGATTTGCATACACTTCAGTTTAGTGAAATCCTGCTTCACTAACTTGTAAACTCTCATTGAATTAAAAAACTGTAGGCAGTCCTTAATGAGAGTTCATGCTTGATGCCTTTTCTTTGATCCTGTTAATCTCTATGAATTCTCAGATTCAAAATACAACCTAGCTTTTAATTGAAATTGCATGCTGCAAAGCTTTATTAGAAGCACTAATCATCAAAGATCTTTGAGTGCTGTCTCAAATGAATTTCAAAGTCTACCACTTCCCTTTCCTCAGTCACAATGAAACTTCAAAAATAAAAAAACAATGCAAGAGGTGAAAATATAACAATAAAGAGGGATATATAAATATGATCTCTTTCTCTACCTAAAATGAGAATAGCAGCAAGAGCTCCAGGTATGTGTAGTAGCCTGTACAGCAGTTGCCATGAATGTTGTGAAAAGAACTTAAAATCCTGCAACTGTTTTTATGTTGGTAGGAAACCGTGACAGCTGCATACCACGACACTGTTTTTTAGACGTATAAGTAATTGTGAAGTGAAAAAGACCCTTTCTCCTTACAGTTTACCTTTCAAGATAGTATTTGACTTCTTTATGAAAGGTACTAAGATTCACTGAGACAAGGATTGGAGACCTGCCTTTACTAGTAGATAAGTCTTGGGAAGAACAATTTCAAGCAGGCTTTTTGGTGTTTGTCAGGGGAATGCTAAACTCTCTCATAGGGAAAGCTTAAAAATGTTATTTTTGTGTCAGGATCACTGGTATTATATGTAAGTATACATTATATTTATGTATAAATCAGATTATTCAAACCCTGTTTTTTTCTTAGGCCTTTAAGTGAATAAGTGTTTATATGAATTGTGCTATTGAAAACAGCTTGTCTAATTCTTTGAGGGGTCGTTCCATATTCACCACATTGTTACCATCACACATTCAGTACTGTCTTTTTCCTTCAGTGTGAGTCAGTAGGAATATATGTTCCCTTTATTTTCCTCTAATTCTATTTTGTTGTGATTAAATATTAATATTAGTAAGGCTTTAACTGATGGAAATACTAATGAAATTTGTAAGATCTGCTTGAGTTTGCACACCCAGTTATTTGCTAAATACTTAGTTATGCATCAGTTTTCTTGTTTTATGCAATATTGGACTTCTAATAATTAATATTTATTTATACTTCAGAATTTAATGCAAGTCTCTCAGAAGAATCAATCGCCTTCAATATTTGCTGCATCAGCTTATTGGTACTCACCACAGGACTAGCAGCAAATTTCTTGTAACTTGTATGTTGTTCTGATGGTATAAAACCATATTGTAGTCAAGCTTCTTTCATATCTTGAACTTACTGTGTATATTGGCAAATGAGAAGCCTGTATTTTCTGTCCACCAGTTGATTTTCACTGAATTCTCAATGTCCATACAAAATCAGATGTAACTGAGGCTGGAAGGGCGTTTAAAAGGATTTGTGTAACTCTGACAGTCTTCCTTTTCTTTCAGTCTTGTGTTAAGACAGTAAGGATTTATATTTGTAACTGTTCTTTGGCAGGAATAAATTTTTTAAAAACTAATCCTTATGGTAGAAATGGTTTGAAATTGTATCAGTAAGAACAACTAGTGATGATTTTTTTTTTTTAATTTTCTGAGAAACTTTAAGTAGAAGGTCACAATATACTTTTGGCGAGGTTGTGAGTCATGACTTATTTCTAAGATAAGTTTTACAGTATTCTGTGTCTTGTACATGCAATCTTTAAATTAGAGAAGTCTTCTGTTAATTTTTCAGTAGTATATATAAAGACTGCTGGGTTTTTTTCCCTGGTTCCTATAGTTGAATTTTATATTAGAAAAAAAAAGTTCCTTAAAGCCAGTAGTTTCTATGTGCATAGAGATTACATGTTTGCAAGGACTTCAGTTAATACTGTGTTTTATTGGAATTGAGTGAAAAAGACATGTCAACAACTTTCCCTGGATTAAGAGGATCCCTTGAATATCGTAGACACAAATTGTAAAGCTGCTTTAGTGTTATGATTGTTTTAATTAGCCATCCTTCAAATTTTAATAGTAATACATTGTTTCCTTTGAAATTGTTCTTTTCCCACCGTGGTTTAAGAATACATTCCCATTTTAGTCTTTTGTTAGAAATGTAGCCAACTATACTGTAGCTATTGAAATATTTAAGTGCTAGTCACTCAAGGCAACTTTTACCTTAATGGAAACTTTCTTTTGTAGCATAAAGCAATGCCTAACATTTTACGTACAGTTGATTTGTAAACAGATTTTTACGAGACTACTTATGTTACCATTCAGAAATACTTTAAAAATTAAACATTCATAAGTGCCTATTATAAGTCACATTTTATTAATACACTAGTCAGCAAGCAATTATTCCACAATTATCTGTAAGTTGTGTGTGCACACATGTTACATGTATTAATATAAAGAAAAAGGTGTAAGATTTTTCTTATGGTTTACATTAAAAAATCTTATTTTGTTGGAACTACTCACTTTCCAAGAGCAAAAGAAATATTTGTACTGAATTATTATGCAGTTTTTGAGATGTCAAAAAAAGTAAATGATTGGAGATGATGGAAAGGTTACAAATATTCTCTTAATATCATTAGGATAATATAGCTTCAGAGTAATTTTTCCCCAACTACTGATTAAACTGTTAATACTTAAATTGCTATTTGCTTTTGCAGTTTGTTTAAAAAAGAAAAGTAAATGTAGGAGGGATGTGACTACTGTAGAGACAGTGAGTGTAAAAACACTCCTACAGGTTACTGATTATGCATATTGAGAAGTCTCTGTACAATGACTCTTGGAGTAACTAAACTAGCTTTAGGTAGCTAAAAAGTGTGTATGCAAAAAAAAAAAGTTGCCCTAGTTTTTATTACTCAAACATTTGCTTGAATTGTTTCCATTTATAAGCTCTGGTCAGAACTTACAAATGGAAACAATTTAAGCAAATGTCTGATTACCGACCGATTGGTTTCTTAGTTAGACAAGACTTCTAAGCTGTCTGTAGAGCATTAAATATGAAAGTTATGTATCTTGTATCCTTTCAAAAAAAGAATTCAGTATGACTAATGTAGCTCTGACTGTTAAAGAGAAGGTACATCCCAGTCTGAATGGGGATGCTCTTGTTTGTATTAATCTGAATACCTGGGTATCTAAGATCTACTAGCAATACTGGAAGTTTTCTGAAGGGCAATCTCTTCCTCAGCCTGGAAGGTTTCTTTGACATCTAAACTTTTATAAATAAGCATATCTGAGAATTCTGCATACGATGACTCTTCAAGTAACTGAACTAGTTTTTGGTAACTAAAAAGTATGTCCGCAAAAAAAGTTGCCTTCTGCCCCCGATCCAATGTACTTTGTTTAGAAACTGAGCTTCTCCATTTTCAGTTGAGTTGCCTGTCTATAATGTTGAGGGTGAACATCAGTCAGTAAAATCATTCTAGATAAATTTGAAAATCTCAGCATGGATGCCTAGCAGACTTTATACTTGGAAAAGTTACTTGTCTTTTTATATTAAATAGATATCTTGGAGGATGATTTTTTGCACATAATAATTATAGGAAAATAGATAATTTCTCCCCTGAAATTACTAAAAGTAGGATATTGTGTATTGCTTATTTGTGTGCTGTGGTTACTGGAGATCTAACTTTAATACTCATTCATAGCTGTGGAGTTGGTTCTAGTAAAAGGTACACACATGATTACATGAAGTGTGTTGCAGCTTGGCAAACTCCACTGACTGCTCATGTAACTGTTATGTAAACGTTCACTTATCATACAATCATTAATATTGTATCTTTTTCCAGTTTAATAAAATTTCTTCTAGACACAGCATTGGTCTCCCCCTTTTTTCTCCCGTGTTTTTCATTCCAGTTCTTCACGCATAGATCCTGAGTTCCCAAGCCCTTTCTCTCTGAACTAAGCAAAGATTTTTGAGAAAATGTATCTGGTCGGTCTTGCTCTTAATGTTTTACCTTTTAAGTCTTCATATAGATGTAGCAATCCTAAGCATCTCACGTGCTCAGAATATTATTGGTAGTGAAGGCTGTTGTGGTTTTTTTTTTTTTTTTTTCAAATACCTAATTTTTTTTGATGACAGATTTGGTCAAGATATCTTGTGTTTCTTTAAGGAATGTCCCTGTCAGCAGGATCTTCTCCTCTTCATTCCCCCAAAATAACTCCTCATACATCTCCTGCTCCTCGAAGAAGAAGTCATACTCCCAACCCAGCAAACTATATGGTGCCTACTAGTGCCTCTGCCGCAAATGCTGTCTCTCAGCCTCCATCTACTGGCCAGGTGATCCAGAAGGAAACAGTGGGTGGAACAACATACTTCTACACTGATACAACTCCAGCACCTCTCACAGGAATGGTATGTTTGCTTTTGATACAGAAGTGTAGGCATTTCCAAATGCTGGATTGGGTAATACTACAGAGATTGTTCTTAATAGTTTGAAACCCTTACTCTGTATGGAGTTTTGCCCTTTTAATTGTCATAACGGTTCTCCAGAATCACTGAAATTTAAGGACTAAAAAATTTTTAATGTATTTTTCATTTATTTCTGTGTAGAGTTTGGTGGTTTTTGTATAGGTGTAGAAAGAAAGCCTTTTATGTATATCTCAGGGGATATGTAATGAGAAGATATAAAGAATTCAGATTTTTTTTTTCTGATAGGTTAAAAAACTTACTTTTACAGTGGAGAGGAAAAGGCATTTTTAAAAAAGTTAAACTATGTACGTACATGCACACATGCATACATACACCCCCTTGAAATCTTTAGTAGTGAACATCAGATAAGGAAATTGTAATATATCTGACAGTGTATTTGTAACGTATATTGTGCATGAGGACTTAGTAGTTCAGTAGTTCAAACTAAAAGGATGACAAACCTCTTCATATTCCCTATCCTTAAGGATTTTAAACTGCTTAAAATGTTTTGTTTTCAGGTATTTCCAAACTACCACATTTATCATCCAGCTGCACCTCATGTTGCTTACATGCAGCCAAAAGCAAATGCACCTTCCTTCTTCATGGCAGATGAGCTCAGACAGGTAAGGTGATAAAGAATTTAAAGAAAAATAGTATATCTTGGCAAAAACTATAAAATTGCTAATAGTAGAAGAGAAATAGCCACTCAAAGCCTGTGCAGTCGATTTTCCTTGTGGAGAATTTAAAAAATAAGTCCTGTAATGGATGTGGTACAACAGAGTGTGGGAGTGGGTTTCAATTGCAGTCATGTATGTTGTATCTGCTGTGATTTACTATTCAGCTAAGTATTCTTACTACTTGTGTGTTTTGGTGTGCATGAGTTTATGTAGCATTTCTTTAAGCGGTAATGCTATCCAGTTTTAAAGTGTTTCACTAAAATGAAAGTATATGCAGATGTTAGTTGATGAGCCCTTCTCTGAGGGCTGGTTGTGACTTATTTATGTCAGTTTTACTGTAGTAGGTGCCTCTGTCAATGCTATCTCTAGCTAATGTGTCTTCTGCAGCTCCTTCCTTCAAGAATTTATATATTGTCTCAATGTTCTCAAGCTAGTGATCTTCTCCCCTCCTCACCCCTGCCTTGGAAACTTGCATCAACTCCCTATTGTAGTGCAAGTAGCTGGTTCTTCAAAGACAGTGCACTGTCAAAAATAATGAGCTGAATTATAATGTTTAAAACTTGACTTAATTTGTTCTTCAGGAACTAATCAACAGACACTTAATAACTATGGCCCAGATTGATCAGGCTGATATTCCTGGTAAGTGTTTCTTAGAAACTAAATTGTGATCATATTGTTCTGCAACCATGCGTATTCAACAATATTAACAACATGTTGCAAAAAACACCACCTTTTTAAATTTTTCCTTAAGCCTTAATCATCAGTGTGGGGTGTGGATAACCGGGTACAAAGTATTTCAGAAATCTGAAATCTTTCTTGCTTCTATTCTCTTTTTCTTCTGTAATTTTTTTCTGTTTTGAAACTCCTTAATGGTTGTGAATACTTACAATTGCTAAGAAAGGAAAAAATCATTCAGGCAATAAAGCCTTGTGAAAAACAGTGTTGTATTACTTTGTACATACTAGGTGTTCCTTTGAAGGATGCATATATTTTCAAAGGTTGTATATAAACTAGCCAATTAGTTTCTTTTAAAGTGAATTGTCTGGTTTATCAGAGAAGGCTTTGTACTAGTTGTCAGGCAAGAGAGGTGTGTACTATTCTTTGTAATTTGGCTTTTGGAGAGTTTACAATTGACTGTGTTAAACTTGATTTAAACAGATTGCTTTTTTTGTTTGCACTATCCTTCTCAAATGTATGTTTAATATAATAATAATACGGTGAAATGCAGTTTAGGTTACTGATCCAGATGAAGTATATCTCTTCTTGCAAGGGTAATTCCTTGATCTGATTTGTAAATCTTCAGCACCTCTCTCTCTGTTTTGTAAACCAACACATTACA
Organism: Pterocles orientalis; assembly: GCA_011057875.1. Lineage (NCBI taxonomy): Eukaryota > Metazoa > Chordata > Aves > Pterocliformes > Pteroclidae > Pterocles > Pterocles orientalis. Next base: position 606,435 of record WKFP01015549.1, on the reverse strand, counting down.
ATGCGTAAGATTCAGATTTGCTTTTTATATGATGAAAAAGGGGTTCTTACAGTCTTTATGGAAGTTGGTACTCATTTACGAATCTGTGCAGGAGAAAACACCAAAGGTGGGTCATTCAAAAAGGTGAATTTTTAAGGCAAGTGAGAAAATGGCAGATGGAGAAAATGTGCATCTGTTCTCTTGATTTTATTTGGTGTAACTGTTTTTCTGATGACGTTTTAGCTCTGTGAAATCTCTTCCAGGTACCTATACATTGGTATTAAAGGAAAAATAGTGAATTTTAACTTTACATGCACCTAAAAGATGATGCAAAGAATTTACCTATTAGTTACAGTTGTTTCAGTCTTCTCTGCTACTGTAATAACTTTCTCAAAGTCAACTGACACCTAATATGTTTCTGTGTATAAACTGATTTTAGCAGTTCCTGCAGAAGTGGACAGCTACCACAGTCTCTTTCCTTTAGAACCACTGCCACCGCCCAATCGGATACAGAAAACAAGCAATTTTGGGTACATTACATCATGCTATAAAGCTGTAAATAGTAAAGATGACCTGCCATATTGCCTTCGGAGGATACATGGTGAGAAAAATTGAGTTACCTCAATCGGACTAGCATTCCTAAGCATGCTAGTCCTATTTTAATATCTGGTTGCTTTTCAGTAGTTTCAGAAGAAATGTTAAAGTAAAAAATTGTCCCCAGAACACTACATTTTAAAACATGTTTTTTGTTCTTTTCTAGGTTTTCGTCTTGTTAACACGAAGTGCATGGTATTGGTTGACATGTGGAAGAAAATTCAGCACTCAAATATAGTAACCTTGCGTGAAGTTTTTACCACTAAAGCATTTGGAGAACATTGTAAGTTTTATTGTTTGTTGTGTTTTTTTTTTCCCCAGCTGGTATGTTGAGACTTTTCTCTAAATATGCCTGAGTTAGTAATTGTCACATGTTTCTATTTTTAAGCTCTTGTGTTTGCATATGATTTTCATGCTGGAGGAGAGACTATGATGAGCAGACACTTCAATGACCCTAGTGCTGATGCTTATTTCACGAAACGAAAATGGGGTAAGGAAAATGCATTAGCATACAATATTTCTGTAAACTGTTTCCAATACTTAAGCAGTAAATAGCTGGTCAGGAATAGCTGTTCAAGTTAATTTTGTAGCTGATCAGTTCTGTCATATCATAAGCCGATTGTAATCAGAGAACTCTTCTTCACTTTCTATTTGTAACATTTCTGAATATTTATTTTTTTAATAACAGAAAAGTGTAACTAGAGTTAAAAGTTAAGGTAAAAGTCTAACAATGAACAATTTACTTTTCTGGTCACGTTTAACTTACGACAAATTTACAAAATTTACATCAGTTTGTAGGGGAATTACAATTCTTTGACAGGGAAATAAGTTTGAATGGGGTTGGGAGCCAAGAACTCGACTGTCCTAATTGCAGATCTGTCATCATGTGACACCTGACACTTATTGGAAATGTTTCCAAAATTATAAGACTGATGCTATGACTGATGCTTGCTCTTCAGGGGCACTCCACTTAGATTCCCGCCCCCGCCCTCCCCATGAAGTATTAGAAGGACTAATTAGACAGTGTTTTTAGTGTTTTGAAAGGTGAATTACTAGTTAAAACAAAGGAATTGAAAAATACTTGTAAAATATATTCTTTTCAAACACAAACTTCACATCATAGATCTGCTTTTTTGGTTTGGTTTTTTGGTTTTTTGGTTTTTTTTTTTGTTTTTTTTTTTTTTTTTTTTTTTTTTTTTTTTTAGATTTATGCTATGGCTTCAAAGGAGCCAAACTTACACTACACTAAACCTACATTTACATTAATAAATAAAATCTGTCACAATGTGGGTCTGGGCTCTGCAAATCACCCAGCAGAGCTCATATCCATATGGCGAAAGCCTCTTCCCCTCCAAAACAGTGTGCTGCCAATCATACAGCCTGTAGGACCAGTTTGTGACCCATGCACAGTCCCACAGGCTGCGTCCAGATGTTGCCTGGAACACCACAGACCAAAGCTATTAGTAGAGCCTGGTGTCACACTGAGAAAGAGAAATGGTCACAGCTGAATGGAATAACAGAAGGACTTAAGATAGGAAGGTACCCTGAGAGCTCTTGGCTCAACTTCCTGCTTGATGCAGGACCAACTCTGAAATTAGATCCAGCAGTAGGGATGACTAGAGGACTGTGACCTGGCCTTATTTATTTTATTAGAGTAGAAGTTCTGTACATTTTTTTAGGGTGCCAATGTATAAAGAGAAGGTAAGCTTTCTTCTTTCTTGTGCCTTTTGAAATAGAGCCTTTAACTCTGAATTCAATCTATTTCAAAGGTTTCAAAGATCTGGTAGATCAGAGTATAATGGATTGGTAGTGTGTCAATACATTCAAAGGCTTGTAGATCCCTCATATACTGAATAACTCCCCCTGGGTTTGCACTGAGCTAGCTGGTATAAATGAGGTTGGAACTTGAGTTTCCCTGTTGGTTTTGGTGGTAATATCTCTGACCAAGGAAACCCTAGTTTGACTTGTCATATCCTGTGGCGAGTCAAAGAATGCCATTACAAATTCAGTAAGCCTGATGTGGTTAATGACTGTTATGTGCAGGACTGGACTTCTGAGTGTCTCCCACCCATGGTTTTCCGTTTCTGTGTAAGTCAGTCCTTGTTATGTTTTTATACCTCTCTAGAGTATTCTAGAACAGTGATGTCTGTTCTAGACAAAATAATAGAAATTGTAATAAAATAATTGGGGACACATTCTTTTGTCACACTGGAAAATAAATTTTGCTCTTATAAAGGGCAGTCATGTCTCACAAATCTATTAAAGTTCTTTGAAGGAAGATCCAGTAGATAAGATCTTGGGTTTTCAATTAAGTCCATCAGAGTCTCTAGAAGAAACTAAGTGACCATAAGATAAAAGAGAAAATTCTCATCTAGGTTAATAACTGGTTAGAATATAAGAAACAGAGTAAGAGGGAACAGTTGATCTTCACAGTGGAGGGAGATCACTGATGGAGTCTCACAAGAATATGTGCTGAGAGTTGTATTTCTTAACACATTCACTTATTTACACTGAAGATAGATAATGATCTGTCAAAGTTTGCTGATAATACCAAATTATTTGGATTGTTAAAAACAAAGGCCAATTGTGATGGATTGCAGAAGGATCTTACAAGACTGGGACCCTTAGCAGGTGATGTAACGTAAACTGATGTGATTGAGGGAAAATATAAATCTTAACTTTAAACATAAAATGATGGCCTCTCTCATGGCTGTTACCACTCAATAATAAATCTGGGGCTATATTAAGTAGATTAAGGAAAATATTGTCCTCTTGCTGAAAAGCAGTCAATTGGAAATGGATTGTTGCAGACTATTAAGATAAGAGTAAACAATGAAATGGAAGACATTGTATTGACGATGTGGATGCCTCGTAGACTGTAGTTGTGGTCCTATTTACACATTTTGAAAGGTGTAGAAGATCAGCAAAGAAATTGAGAAGAGGTGACAGGGATGATCAAAGTCACGAAACAGCTTCTGTGTGAAGAACAGCAAAGTGGAATAATACTTTTCATGCTCCTAAAGATGAATGGGAATATGATGGTGCTAAAGATGATGGGAATATAGTAGATGTCTGAAAACTCATCAGAGATAAAAGAAAAAATTAATAAGCAATAGAACTAGTGACTGACAAAGAAGCTGAAGTAGTGACGCAAGTCAAACTATCTAGGCAGCAAATTCAAAACCTGCGTTAAGCCACAGAACTGTCACAGATCATTGTGGACTTCTGCCTGGCTTCAAGGGGAAAGTGAGTTTACTTGTGAAGGAGAAATGCTTACGAACTGTTAATTGCAGAGATGCTATCTCTAGCTCAGGAGTTCTCTGAGCTGCAAATCATTTGGAGACCTAGTAGAATATTCTGTTTATGTTCACATGCTCATGTATCTATTGCAAGCCACTGTTTTGATTTTAGTGTATGTGTCTTTGAAACTGGCTGATGGGCTATCTGGACTGTTGATTTGACCTAGTACAACTTTCTGTTATAGGCAGGGATGGTCTTTGTAACTGGAAATAAAACATCGGGATCTGTTCAGCCAAACTGAAGTATAATTTAATTTAAATGAACTGTTGTGGCAGAACTTACAGGGATATGTAAGGAAGATAACCCTCTCCTGCCTGTGGCACTTCTCATTACCTGCTCTTCCAGACTTTTTATTAGATGAATTAGAAAAAAAATCACCTGAAGTTCCCTAATTTTGACAAATCTTTCTGCACATCTTTGCTTTGGCCTTTCTTTTTGGTAACTGCAGCTTTCTAGTCTTGTCCTTGGTAGAAGGAGCAATTTAAGAGAGAAAAATAAGATTGCATACCTATAACTTGATTTCTCAGAATTGCCTGCCTTCACGGATCCTTTCTCCATCCCCTCACAGAGTTTCTTGGCCGTCTGCCTGCCTAGAGGAGACTCCCAAGAGAAGCAGGGGAATGGATGGAAGTTGGGTACTCTGCAGCATGAGGCCCAGATTAGTACAATTGCTTTTAAAGGTTTTAGGAGGCACAACACTGTGAACCTGATCAGTGAACTCAGAATTTGATTTCAGGTATGCAACCTTATTTATGTTGAACACTCCAGTTGGCAACATGAGACTTTGACAGTTAACAGATGAGGATTATGGTTTACATAGCTGTCTTGCATGTCACTGGTGTCAGTGTGATCAGTCTTGGGTTTTTTGTTTCTGCCGTGTTATTTACAGACCCTGTTACAGAACTACTTTGGAAGAGATCTGGTGTGAAAAATTGCAGCTTATGTTTATTTTTATACTGTAAACTAATGTCTTTGTTACTTTTGAATTCTATAGAATGTATTACTTGTGTTCTTTGTGCAATGGAATATCCTTTTCAGGTGGTACAGTGTGATAATCCAATGTTGTTCTGTCGTATTTAACTGAATTTTCACAAGTTTTAAAATCAGGAATCTGACATCTCAGTTAATTATTACTTAGAGTATGTAGATTTGAAAAGTTCCCTTTTGTTTTATTCTCATATTTCCTCAATGTACTTTTATTTTGCTCAAAAATAAACATTAAATCTATCTTTCTGGAACTTGTTGGTTTTCTTCCACCTTTCTGGTATTTCTCAACTTCAGGTTATAGTACATGTTAGTACATTTATCTCTGCAGAAACGATGCTCTCCTTAAATTAGTTAGCCCACAAGTACCGAAATGTTGTTCTTTATAGTCCAATAATTAAATGGTAAACCACATTCGGAATGTACATATGTTAAAACTATCAGCTAGAAAATCCTGTCAAATTAACAATGACTATTCACTGCTGCCAGTAAGGTTTTTTTCTTTGTCCTGATGAGTTTTTGTGGTTGGCAGAGATAAGTGTGCCTTTGATATGTCCTGTGATCTGTTTATTAAAAACACGGAGTAATTAAACATTGGTGTACATGCTGTTAATAGTAGTTTTCAGCAGCACAGACTCTGCTTTTCAGCAAACAGATACTTTCAAATGAAGATAGGCAAGTTTCCTGGACCTTGTTTTCCTTTGGGCACGTTAGTATTAGTATGTAATGCACAAAAATGGACTTCAGTGCTGATTTTATAGTTTTTGCATCCCCAGTTGCTGAATTTTTTTTCATAAATACCTCTTCTGTTAAACTGTGGTGAGGAGAAAGAATATATGAATATTGAAAGTCAGTATGATGTTGTTGAGGACAAAATATGTGGCTAATAATTATCCTACAGTGCTTTTGCCAAAAGCTGCAACTTTTTCAAAGTAAATTAAAGTTTTTGATATCTTCAGATTTTTACAAAATGTGAAACTGAAGCCCATGTTTACCTGGAGAAGGGGGACAAAGTAAGGCTACTGCATTTACCTTACCTCAAGTACTTTAACTCAGGAACACTAAGCAAACACTGAACCAATTCCCAGTTCTCAATGTAAAAGACTGATTTACAGACCTGAGAGATTCAGTTTAGTGAGCAGCTATATCTTTCATTGGGCTTCTGAGTTTTTTTCCATAATTATCTAATGAGAACCACTGTTTGTTAGCCTGCTTTCTGGCAGGGTTCCAGATAACAGGGCCTACTGCCAGTGGTCCCAGCTCTTCCTTCCCACCCTAGGACTATGCCTGACTTTATCCCTGCTCTGGGGAACTGAATTTAATTTGAATGCTTTTTTAACAAACAAAAAAGTATACACACGTACACCAGTACAAAGAGGACATTTCTTAGTTGAGAACCTCATACCACAGAACTTAAACTCATTGTCGGCATTATTTATTTATTTTTTTTATCTTAATGCAGCAAAGAAAAATAATGGATAACTTGTGTTTTTGGAATGGCAGTTCTTTAATTTTTCATCTTCTCCGTTAGTATCTGTGCTCTGCATCTCAGAGAGATGAAAGTAGTGGGAGAGGTGAGTCTGCCCTGCAGTAGGTGGGAAGGACATAATCTGAAATTTGGCATGTTGTAGCTATGGATTCAACCTGTGCTGGGAAGCCTTTTTCAAATTGGCTGTGAAACCTCTGAAATACCACTTTTTGGAATGAAGCCATTCTGGTCACTTTTGTAATGTTTTCTTATATTCTTGTTATGTTTTCCACTGTGTTCAGCACTTTGGAAAGTTTAAACTGTGTGTTTTGCTAAAGAGCGAGCTTTTAGGTTTCATCTTCCTCAGTCCTTGTTCAAGTGCCGTCTATGTCAGGTCTGATGGGCCTTAGTGGGACATACTTTGTAGTCAGCAGTGCAGGAAACTGAACTGCTTTTAATCTTGTTTTGAACAGACAGATATGTAAGAGGGCATTTCAAAACTGATTCTTCCAGTATTTTAGCTTGTACATTTAGTGTATGGGAACAAGGGGTGCAGCCACCAGTCTGAAAGCAGCAGCTTAGAGTCAGCTGTAGCCTCAAGCAAGTCTTTCCAGTAGTAAAATAATGTTGTTACTTGATTGAGATTTCCTGATGGGAGAGGGAGAAGCTGTGTTGAACTTCTGTATTTCAGCTTTTCAGCGTATGTTGAATATTCTCTTGGTTACATTGCAAAGGGCAAGTGCTGTTGTTTTTAAGTTGCATGCAGAACAATAACCCTCAAGTTATGGCTTTTCTCTATCTTTTGGATATTGTAGCAACATTTCTGTCCGGCACATACATATTTCATATAGATGTAGCTCTGTCTTAGTGTCCATAGGCAGTCCTGTTAAACATATCACACATGGTGCAGTTTACCAAACATGAAGTGTATTCTATAGCAAGTTGTGACTAGAGAAAGAGCCTTGACTAATAAAGGCTCCTCAGTCTTTTTATATCATCATAATTTTTGTCATGCTGGTGGAGAGAGAATCACGGGGGGGGGGGAAATGTTTGCTATGTGAGACTTCTAGTATGTGGGTTTGTGGGAAGTGATTTGCATAATGATTCATCAGGACCCCAGAAAAAACAAAGAATATCTCATTATATTCAGCCTCCAGTAGTCATGCTGTGCTTATTGCTATTTAAAGGAGCCAGTGCCTTGATCTTTATAATCTAAACCAAAGCACCTTAAACCTGAAAAATTAAATAAAGCTTAGAAACAAACAAAAGCTCAAAAATTAAAACTGGGAACATTCCCAGCCCATGACCCCTAAATCAGTAAAATTTCTAAGTACAAATTTTTCAGTAGTGTGCTTTATTTTGTAACTCTTGGATATGTGTGTTTGTGTGTACACATGCAAGCTTACATACATACAAACCTATTTTGAGCAAGTGTGCAGATGTTGGTATGCTCCTGTATAACAGGAATATATACTTGGGGAGAGGGAAAAAAATCAAACCCAAGAAACAAATGTTTGGAGGAGAGTAGTGCAGTCAATTTACAACTGAATTAAATGCTTACATGATTTTACTGAATACTAATGATATTGCTGGTCTCAAAATTAGCAAAATCAGTACCAAGGCCACCTCATGAATGCCTATGATGATTTGTACAATTGAGATGCACTATCTTACTCTGGATGTATTTTCTTCACTTCAGCTTTGTGCCACACAAACAGTAGCAACTTCTTTGTATTATATGCATGTTAGTAAAAATAACATTTGTTATCTATATGTTTATTTTTTCATCTCTCAGTGCTACTCATTAACTATTTTCAATGTAGAATTTGGGTGTGTGTTTGCAAAGAATTAGTTTTACTTCTGAAAGGAGGACTACGAATCCATTTAGAAGGGGAGTGATGCATTGCTTTCATATGGCATGTTGAACAGGGGTCATGTAGCGGTGACTTGTCAGGAAGCTGTGTCACAGCAGAACATACATGAAGTTGTGTTCAGTGATGTTTAGCCACCAAATCTTCCAGTCTGATTTGCCCCTGTAATTTGAAATTAGCTTGTATTTTTCTTTGTATTATCAGGTGACAGAGAATGTTTAATTTGTAAGCCTTCTTACAATAAAAGAGGTAAAATGCAATCTGTTGCAGCTATTGTAGTACATACTTGTCGTTTCAGATTACTGTTATTTTTCTTCTGAAGTACCTGCATATTTTGACATACCACCGCTTTCTGCAGTTTCTAACCAGTGCTCTTTTTGTAGTGATTATTCAACCTAGACTTGAAAAATCAGCATGGTTTTCCTGAATAGGAGTGAAAATAATAATGCCTAATGTATTGTCAGCATATTAAAATGTGGTGTCCTTCTAAAAAAAACCCAACTTAAACAAACAAAAAATCCCCCAACCCCAAACAAACCATTAAAGCACAATAGATATGTCTTTTGAGGACTCTTAAGAGTTGAATGAAATTAATATATGTGAGTTAATTGAATAATTCAAAATGTTCTAATTTGAATTTTGTGCGGTAGCCTTCTATTCATGCTTACAGTGTTTTGCTTTTAGGTCAGCATGATGGTCCTCTACCACGGCAGCATGCTGGATTGCTTCCAGAGTCTTTGATATGGGCCTATATTGTGCAGCTCAGCTCAGCGTTACGAACCATTCATACAGCAGGACTGGCGTGCCGAGTTATGGATCCAACAAAGATTCTAGTAACAGGCAAAACAAGGTAATGAAAGCATTCATTCACAGTGTGTACTGTGATCTGTGTTCATGGTAGCTGCTGACCATGCACCTGTTACAGAAATAACTAGATAGTTCTGTTACTTTTAACCAGCATGAGACTAAAAATGAATACATGCTAAAACTTGTAAATTTTTTTTTAAAGTTCTTTTTGAACATATTTTGGGAAGACTTACACATTGTCCTCAAAGTACTGTTCAGATCCACTATTGACAATTTAGAGATTTGTTGATTTATTTGTAAACTGAAGACTGTATATTGCATTTTATCAAATAGCAAATTTAGTATTTTTCTGCTGCATAGTAATTTGCTGAGTACTGATGAGGTTTTTTTGTTGTATCAAGGAGTTCAATGAATGCTAGACGAAAAGTTGAGTACCCAGCAAAATTTAATGATGCTTCTTCCTTTTCTCTTGTTTGTAAAGGTTACGAGTTAATTGTGTTGGAATCTTTGATGTTTTGACATTTGACAACAGTCAAAATAATCCACTGGCATTAATGGCTCAGTTTCAGGTAAGACGGCACCATAGTTAGGTTGGTGGCTTGCTGTAGGTACTACTGAAAACCAGTGTGTTTCCTTTTGGAAGACAAGTATTTAAATTAAACTGTAGTCTAGTATGTCTATCTCTTAAGTAGCTGTATTTTTTCATTCCTTATTTGATCTTGGTTCTGCCATGCATTATTCAAATTTGCTTGTAATTTACAAATGTGAATGCTCACTTTGCTGTCTTCTGCTTCCAAAATTTCAGCAAACCCACCAATGAGGTTGGACTATTTTAGTATTTAACAAACTTAAGTCAGAAATGGTTGAAAATGCGAATTTGTAAAGGAGGGGGAAGAAAAATCTCACATTTAGTGTTAGAGATTTTTTAAGAAAATAATGCTTCAGTAATAGTGTTTGCTCTGCTTTCTCTTTTGTTATTTCAACAAAAATAACTAAGTGTTGAATACCTGTTCACAGAGGAGTAAGAGATCTTTTAAATAACTGCACTCAGGCCTTCTACTCACTACTAAAAGGTTCTAGTGTATCTTTATTTTAGGCTCCTAGTTTTACTGTGCTCTCCTGGCATTCTCTGAAGTGTGGACTCTGCATAATTCCTGAATTAAGAAGAATCCCTTTAGACTTAACAAAAAGTATTCCACAGTCATCTGGAGCATCACTGTGTACAGGAGTGCCTCTTTCCCTAACTTCCCCTCAGGGTAAAGTACATTGTTTCAGCAGTCATCACATACCCTGTTTGTACTGGGAGTGAAAGACTACAGTAGGGAGTTGGATTTAATTTCTTTTCATTAATTGAGCTTATTCACTATGAGAAAATTGCTCATTCAGAGTCTTCCAGAAATAAATGAAATGTTTGAACTCTGGCCAGGCAGAAACAAGCTTATTGGAAGCCATGTCCTAGAACATAGCAACTATTCTCTTTTTTTTTTTTTTTTTTTTCAATCACATACAGTGAAGCAATTTTCAATGTACTTTGAGTAGAACATCAAAGGATTCCCTGCCCTCTGACTCCCCTGGTTCATATCAGTGGTCTTTTGGTAATAATTTAGTGGAACACAGCTGAGAGAAGGTAGGAATACATGCAAGTGAGGGATTCCATGCCTAAAAATGTTATGAGTGTTTTTTTAAATCCAAATACTACTTTATTTTAATTGCAGCTGGGAAAGAGATCCTCCTGAGATATTATGACATTTAAGTAATTTTAAAATTTAAGTAAATTTAAAAATACTTGCAGGTACACAAATCTGTCAAAAGCATTTATGACCATAGCAGCCCAACACTTGGCAGCTAACTTGCTTGGTAATGCCTATTTTTCTTTAGGGGGCATGTTTTTGCTTGTTTTATACATTGCTAATATCCAGTTTGTTCAAGTATCACTGCTAAACGAGAAAATAAGTATTTTTAAACACATAGTTTGGATGGTCTAAACAGGAGTTAGAAAATATGATATTGCCTTCTTTTTTGTTGCTTCCTCTAGAAGGGCTAGGCTTTTGCTATCCATTTTGTTCCTTCAGAAATTCTGGACTGAGTTCATTCCTTGAAATTCAGGAGTCATTTATCATCCTCTACCTTTGTTTGCCCTAGCCAGATAATATTACAAAGTAACAGCTGCTGCTTGTCCTTTTTCCTCTTGATCCATGACCCAGTTCCTGAATTCCTCTGGGACTCCTGTGAGTGTTAAAAATGTAGGTTATCTTTTGGTTTACTGCCCAGCTAATATGCATTTCCTTGTTGCTGTCTTCAGTGGAAGCAGGTATTTTTGTTCACATTTGTCACTTTCTGGCTGTTTCCTATTGTTAATATGGATAGGAAAGAGTTTAGCCAGAACAGCAAGGGGCTATGTAAAAATAATGCAATTGTTCTTTACAATCTGTGTTAAAACACATTAATTTATATGATCTTTTAAGAGTTAAGTAAAGGCAACTATAAGGGAAGATGAAAAGAAGTAAATGAAATATGCATGGCCACTTGCATTAAAAACAAGGTGTTAGACTTACATAAATTCCAGCACATCACTTCCCACTCCGCCAATCCTTGTGTCAGTTATGAGATATAGAAGGGAAAACTGTAAATGGTGATGTAGGAAACAGTAGAAAGGTTTAATAAATAGTTCTGTATTTGGAATAAAATGAAAGTGAATCCTCTCTGTATGAAATGAAGAGAAAATATAAGTTTTATTGATTTAACAACAGCTATAAGGCTACATTTGCTCAAAGTAAATATTTTCAGTTTAGCAAACCAACATAACTTTCACATACACCTTCCCAAATTTAAAGAAACTAGCTGAAGAGGCATCTGAATTATTAATGTTGACTTTAAAAAAATAATAAAAAAAATCTAGGAACTTGGAGGGACTTCTAAGTACAATTCCAGAACTTAAAAGGATAAGTGAATTCACAGACTTGTAGAGTGGATGAGCTGATATTGATCCAAGCAAAGCAGTGGAACAGGATAAATAAAAAAGTAACATCCGTTTTAAAGAGTTTGTAGAAAATGGATCTGGTCAAAATAAGATTTATTCGACTAGTTTACATGTCTGACTGATAAAGCCAAGTGTAGAAAATGCTGAGGTATCTCCAGGGCATTTGGCATAGTCGCACATACCTTTTTAATATTAAAAAATGATGCAGAAGGGAAAGGGCACCTATTCAATTAACTTTTAAATTGCTCTGTGACGTATTCGGAATTCATTTGATAATAAGGAGACATTAATGAAGAGGTCTGTTTCTGATTTTATCTCCTAGGAGCTAGTTTTTAGTCTGTTTAATATTTCTTTCATAAACTAGATTATGCTGATAAAATCTTTACTAGCAAAGGTTTCAGGAAATGAAAAAATAGGTTGGTATAGGTTACAGTTATGAATTGAATTGCTGATTAAATGGTTATTAGTTGCAGGCAAGGTACATTTTTGAACAAAAGGTAGCCTGTACCTAAAAGGTGTAAAGCTTTTCCTTGAAATTGAGAATCAGTTTAGTATGACTTTAATCCTCACTGTTGATAGTTACCATAGCAAGAGTCTTCTGGCAGGTCTGTGGTGAAAGGAACCAGTGTGATCCATAGACACGTGCAAAGGATGAAGTAGAGTATAAACAGGGAGATGATTGTTCCTAATGTTGATTGGTGCCCTGCACTAGCAAGGCTACTACAGGAATATAGCATTTATTTCTGGTGTCCCTGCTCCAAGGAGATGTAGTAGTTCTTGTGTGCCTCCTTTAACATTCCTCTGCCTAGAAGCAGGAAGAGCTGAATCTGCTGACATTTTCAGAGGGAAGGTTAGGGGTTTAATAGGCACATGTGGATTTCTTTCTTATAGAAAATGTGGTGTACCCCAGCTTCTGGGAAGTTGTGTACCCTGTCTGCATTGATGGAGTTGGTCAGTATCTTGATCCCTTCTAAAATAGGTGTCTGACTTCCATAAATACTGATATCCATTCCCAATAAGGCCAAAGGAAAAAAATCTGCCTGTCTTTGTGCACTTGTAAAACTTCAAACATTGGGCATCACTGTAATAACATTTTCTTGCAGCATGCCAGCTGGCAGTGAGTAATGACGCATCTCCCGAGAGCAATTCAGCTCACTCAGAATTTGAATTGTCTTGCAGAATTGCAGATATCTTAAATCAACCAGACTCCTAACGGAATCACTTGAAGCTTAAGTTCATAAAAGTAGTGGGGTGAATCCAAGGCACTTTTGCAACTAAAACAAGTTAAGCATTGACTGTAATTTGAAATGTATGTATCTGAAACTACATTGATCTGTTGTATCATCTCTGCTGGTTTTTCTATTGGATTTAATTTGCAAAACCAAAATTAAGATTGCGAGTCAAACACTCAAAAAACCAAAAGCCTGAATATAGAATTTCCTGGATGGTGTTAATGTAATACTCTTTCTCAACCATTTTTAAAATCTAATGCAATCTGTTTTATGAAAACATCTATGTAAAGGAAGACTATTTTTCATAGGGTCTTGTCTGAAATTGTGTGTTTTAGGTGTCTCAAGGTTGTGTGATGATAGAGAATTTCTGTAGGATACATCCTCATGAATTACTAAAAGTTGTAAGGTATTAAGTGTAGGAGATTTACAAAAAAGAAGACATTGTGGTTAATACAAATATTTACTTTTTTTTGAAGTCTTTTAGAGAAAAAAAAATGCTATAGTGCCAGGTGACACATGTCTCTAAGTAGATACTACATCAGAAGGAATCCTTTGCTTAGTACTATAGCAGTGTTCTCTTGATTCCTTGGTAGTGGAAGCTAGTGGATTCCCACCAAAGCGAGATTTGTTGCTCCCGTATTACTCTTTACCAAAGTACAAAGGAATGCTGATGCTCAGGAATTCCTGGTTCCTTAGGAAATCAAGTCTGGCAAACGCCAGTCCCATCTCCTTCTCCATGACTTTGTCCTTATTTCTGTCTCTTTTTCCACATCCTGTTTCTGTCGTCTTTAACTACAAGAGTACCATGCTTTTTAACTTCTACCATGTTGCTTATCCACGGTTAAATTGTGCTGCTTAATCATACTTAATATAATAACAGTGAGGACACTGAAAGACCTGGAAATGTTTTGTTTACTCTGTCCATCAACACCTGGGAGATGAGGCTGCAAGGAAAGCTCTGCTCAGCTACTGCAGCCAGAGTCAGCAAACATGGTTACCCCTCTGGGTGTAAGAGCTGTGAGGGTCAGTGGCATGTTCACCATCATAACAGGTTTCTAAAGCTGCCACATTTTAAATAGAACTTCTAGTGTTCTGGTGCTGCCAAATTTTCAGCCTTCCTTACAGAAATGACAGAAGGTCCTCCTGGATAAGGTATTAGGAGGAAGTTTTTCACTGTGAGGGTGGTGAGGCACTGGAACAGGTTGCCTAAAGAAGTTGTGGATGCCCCATCCCTGGAGGTGTTCAAGGCCAGGTCGGATGAGGCTTTGAGGAAACTTTTCTAGTGGGCAGTGTCCCTGCCCATCGCAGGGGGGTTGGAACTAGATGATCTTTAAAGTCCCTTCCAACCCAAGCCAATGTATGGTTCTATGATTCTAAGGTGTATTTCTTGTACGATGCATTCTCTGCTAAATGCCATAGCCTTGCTCCAGACGATGGAGCTGACATTCTCAATAATGAGTAGCTTTCACTTTCTTACTTTTGCAAAAATATCTTATTTTCTCAGAAAAAAACTCATGAAAATACTAAATTTGTCTCTCTAGGTGACTTTTAAATTCAGTCTGAAGCAGACATCTAGCATGGAAAGTTGCAGATATTTCAAGTTTGGCCAAGTTGTGTGCAGCTGAAAGCCTTTCCCTGGATAGAATCGGGCAGCTTTTGCTATTAATGTCATTGTCTGCTACGAAACTAGGCTCCTGTTTTTAGGGGTGGGCTTTAAAATCTGTTGTAGCTTTTCAAAATAATTTCTGATGGCTATCTATTAATATTGGCAGAATTTTCTCTTGTGGAAAAGCAGCCTGTATGCAGTGTTCATCTTGTAAGAGCATTTCTACATTTAAGGAAAGTGTTTAATGATGCTAAGGATTTCTTCAGAAAATGTGGTGCTGCTCTGTTTGTCAGCTATACGGGCCTGTTTCTGGCTAGTTGCTTAGACAGTTTGTATCTGGCCATTAGAGATGAAAATCCTTGAGCTCTTTGTTAAGGGAAGCATTGTTAATGGGAATCCGGTGTGGATGCTAGTGTGGAATTTACACTAAATGGCCACTCTGAAAAGATGAGTCAGGCAAATGCTGTTTTAACAAATGTTCCTTGATGTGTATTTCTGCATCTTGTATTGAGAAGACTTGTTTGCCACCAACTCTCTGACTCCTTGGGAATGAGCATGTGTGCAGTTAGGAGAACCTCTTTGCAGAGTTTCTGCTTTATTACACAAGAGTTCTCTCTGATACTATTCTAAAGCTAAAAATAGGTAAATTTTATCTACTCAAAGATAAATGTAGTACCTAGAAATTGCTAGGTATTAGAGAAAATCAGGACTGCTTTTCCTCTGTACATTTTAACTACTTGGACAGTTATTTTGAACTATGATTTGAATAGCACTTATTTAAGCTGCTCGTATTCTTCTAGGGTTATTGAAGAACTGCCTCTTTTTAAATGCCCTCTAGTACCACAGGTAAAACTTATCTATACTAAGAATCTTATCTGTGTGTGTTTACCCTGTTAGCAAGCAGATCTGATCTCCCTGGGGAAAGTTGTGTTGGCTTTGGCTTGCAATTCTTTATCAGGAATTCAGAGAGAGAATTTGCAGAAAGCAATGGAACTGGTGACAATCAACTATTCCTCTGATCTGAAGAATCTGATTTTGTAAGTTTGCTTAGTAAATATTTTAAAGGAAATCACTATTTGTTTAAACATGCAAATGAAAATGTCAAATAATATTTTTAGATGCAAGTAAAATTACAGATATAACTACTGTCATTGAGTTGTCTGCACAGTCAATGCATCATTAAGCATTATAATGTAAAATTTTTTTGTATAATGTGTGTTCTCATGGTGTATCTAATAAAATCAATGTTCTTTCTTTACTAAGAAACAAACCAAACATTTTAAGTTGTCTTCAATACTGGGCTTCATGGCCTATTATTTACCATAGCAATATGCTCTTCTTACCTTACAGTTTCAGAAGATGTTGAGAAATAAGCACATTGTCTTTTTGACCAAAGGGTTGAGTGCTGTTGTTTTTTCTTGGCTGCATATTGTTTTGCATTGTTCTTAAGTATAGTCAGCCTTTCTCCTCTTGCACCCTAAGAGGGAAAAGAACAAATCTGCCCCCTCCCTCATTTGAAAAACAATCGCATTACAATCTGAATCTTAGCATCTTCTTTCTTTCTGAGTACATTCTTGCTGTTTGAGTGGGGTGAACTATGCAGTTCCATGAAAGTACATTCCTGTATTGTATAACTGACTGGATGCGTACATGTAAATTAACACATTTTCTCTGTTAAGATCTTCTTTAAGAAATGCTGCAATTAACAATGTTGTGTCTTAAATAGACATCAAGGTCAAATAGTTATAAAAGCATAATAGGATGATGTGTCTGGTGTTTGCAGCACGTTTAAGTAATCATTTTGGGGGTGGGGATGTTTTGGCAGGTATTTGCTGACTGACCAAAACAGGCTTCGCAGTGTAAATGATATCATGCCTATGATTGGTGCACGATTCTATACTCAGTTGGATGCCGCTCAAATGCGAAATGATGTTATAGAGGAAGACCTTGCAAAGGTAAATAATTTAGTAATTCCTACAGGAAGACCTGTAGTCAGTATTCCTACAGCTGTACCTTCAGAGGGAATGTTTCCTATTGTTTTATTTGTTTTTCCTTTTGTTTGCTTAGCAATTTAAGTAATCTGCCTGAAGACTTGAGAACTGAGCTCAAGGTACTGAAAGTCCAAAAGGTCAAAGAACCATTAGTTTTTGGATATCCTCAGCTGGACTTTAACTGAAGTAACATCTTCATGTCCACCCAGCAGTCTTGGTGAAAAGATGTTCTTTATAGAATGGTTAAAAAGTAGTATTCTGAGTAAATAAGGCCATGTGTGTCACCATGCACTAGATCATGTAGTTTGTGCTACAGATTATACAGCAACAAATTTTGCCTTTAAATGCCTGGATAGATTTGGATTCCAGTGTCTCTTTACTTATCTCATATGTTTTCATTTCCAAATGAATGCTAGATCATGGAGGTAAAGGCTGCTGTCCTCGATTTCCCTAAATGCACACCTCTTGCTGTGTGGGTCTGGTTAGTCTATCAAGTTCGGTCAAGGTATCAAGTGGTAGCTACAAAGGAAATACATACTTCATCCCCACATTAGCGTGTATTTGTTCAACACCAAAGGGTGTCTGCTCATTGGAAGCCACTAATCACAAGGTTTTCTAACAAGACTGAGATGCATTACAGAAGGCTTTTGTGATGCTGAAGATATGTGTAGGATATGGTATTAAGTTTTTAAGAACCATACCTTCACTGAGATTTTTTTAAGAGGCAGTAGACCAATGGTTGGGATTCTGATGGACTGGTTCTCTTAATTCTTCCACCATTGGCTTGTTGGATAACAGTTTTTTCCTCCTCAGTTAAAGATCTTGAAATCTATCAGAAGCAAAGAGCTGTAGAAGAGCAAGGCGATGCCTACTTTGGATGCAGAGCTTTAGATGACAGATGCCTACTCTGTCACAATCTGCCACTACTGCTCTGAAGATGTTTAAGATCCCTTCTTGTTAAGGTGGCCCAATGTGCCTGCACAAATTTGGGCAGGTGGACCTTTTCCCAAAACAAAGATGGAGATTGTCCTGTAATCAGCATTAAGCATTCTGCATTTTCAGACAGGTTGGTTGTAGCAGTTGCTTATCACTGCAGGTGAGCAGAGCCACAAATCCAAGTTGTTGCATAGCCTCCAGTTGGGCAATAGCTGATTACCTGGCAGTGATAAATAGTTGCTAACTAGCTGTCATACGGTAACATGTATTACCACATCCTCTGTAACATCAGAGTTACAGTATCCCTTAAGTCTAACCTGCTACCTCCCTTCATTATTGCCCTAAAGTAGATGCTTAGGGGAGAGTATTAGAACAAGACTAGCATGTATGATATTTTTACTTGTATTCTCCAAGCACACAATCATCTGCAGCTTAGGGGCTTCAGATGCTAGAAGTGGTTTGTATGTAGTCAGTAACTTTTTTTTCTTGAAGCCATGAATATTTTGTTACCACCGTAATGTGCACATTTCACACAGCAGTTGACCCCATTACTCTGTTTCCTTCCTCACCTTAATGTTCCCATTATCTATATGTCACAGCATTCAAAGCCTCAGTTTTTCAAATCCTCTGATCCACTCTGTAGAAGAGCTCCCTGCTGTACAGGCTACTAAGCCTGCAGAGAGGCCACCTGGAGACCTAGTGCCAGTGTTGTTGCTCAGCTGTGTCACCATTATGATATTCACACAGATGTGGTTTTGGCTTTTGTGTATTTGGCCACATACTAAAAAAACTACTGGGAGGTTGTATAGACCTCTTCTAGCTTGACAAGGTAAGAATTCCCTGTCAATCTCTAGGTTGTCTGAGGTCAAGCCATTTATCACCTTGACCTACTTAATTTACCCAGCTGTGCACAGTGATCTACTCCAGACTGAATTCATTTGAAATCAATGTGATCATGCATGGAATGAGATGCAGCTTAGTATGAATAATGTTGGAGAGCTGGGCCGTTGGAGAATATGAATAGTATCAGGAGAGCATATTTTTCCTGCCATCTTTGAGCAGCTTTTACTTAAACAAAAGATTAATCCACAGTGTGATGTAAGCTAGGATGTCACTCTTTTTACTATGCCCTAAGTCATGAGAAAAAAATTATTAAATCAATTTTTCAGTTACATGTATTCTAAGCATCTATAATTCTAATATTCTGTCTTTTGTGTGAGCTTATTCTCATTGCTTTTTCTCTGTCATTGATTGACTCAGAATATATACTGTTTAAAGACTTAAATTCTAGCCTTTTTTAAAACAAAAACTTGTTTAAAATTATATTAGGAATCAATTGTAATTTGAATGTAAGTCTGATATTATTGTTTCTAAATATTTACTAATAATGACCTACTTCTGAAAATCTGGTAGATGATGTTCCTTTCATCTTTACCTGAAATAAGGTATTATACTCTATACTTCTATAGGCCTTGACAACTGTTTGAATATATATAAACATATTCTTCTGATTTAACTTACTGTATTTTAGCATACTTGTAAGTATAGGCTGGCAAGAGACTGGACTTATGTTTCCACAAAGAAATAGTCTGCCTCATCCGGTTCCTGCTGGGGCAGCAATGTGTTGTTAATTGTTAAATCTCATCATTATGATTTGAATATGAAGTACTAAAATGAGCACTGGGCTACTAATACACAATATAATGCATTTGATCTCTTTCTGAAAAAAATTATACCCTCTTCTTAGGATATATAAATCATTACCATTAATAGTGCTTCATTGGCATTACTTCTGTATAACTTTTGCAAATAAGTGTCTTAATTTTGTGTTTCAGAAACTTTAATAACTTCTTTCTTGTTTTCTAGGAGGTGCAAAATGGAAGGTTGTTTAGGCTTCTAGCAAAATTGGGAACAATCAATGAGAGGCCAGAGTAAGAAATACCTGTTTGTATGGTGTAGAGTATCTAAAACCCAGTCTGCAATGGAAGGCTTCTTCCTTCGTAAATTTAAGCTGAATGTTTTCCCCATATTTGCCCCTGAAGAAATGAGTATTTAAGAAGCCTTGAGAAAAATAAGATAAGAAACTTTGACCAAAATTTTAAACAAAGGAAAAGAGAAAGCTACAAATAGATATACTAAACTTGTTTCTTTTTTTAGTGTGGTTTCTCTTAGCAGTCTCTTGTGAGTGACAGTAGTTTTTGAGGAGATCCATAGTTTGCTTTAGCTGTAGCAAATGGTGTAGATATTGGTTTTAAGCTAGTTAATTTTCAGCTTGCTTTAAATCAATTACTACATAAAAATAAAGTGATAATGGTCTGTTTTCCATCATATTGAATAGACCTGGAGTTGTGTGTGTAACACCAGTTTCTAACATTTACACATTAAACTGGTTGAGGATAACTCTTGCTTTCTTCCATTAGGTTTCTGTGGGCCTCTGGTAGGCAATAGCTTCAGATACTTCAGCTGAGGAAGTTTGAATATGTTACCTTCTGTTTGTGGCAGGGGAGACTGTCATTTAATTGCAAATCATAACAGGTAGCTTAGCAGAGCAGTAAGATGACTCAGTTTAAATTGAAGAGTCATGTATATGTGTGGGTTTTGATTTTTTCTTAACTTTCTGGGCTTTAATACGAGCTTTTGTTTTACACCAGGTTTCAGAAGGACCCAACGTGGTCAGAAACTGGAGACAGGTATTTACTAAAGCTCTTTCGAGATCACCTTTTCCATCAGGTGACAGAAGCGGGTACTCCTTGGATTGACCTCAGTCACATTATCTCATGTCTTAACAAGGTACACTGTATTTGGGTTAGCTTTTAAAAATTGTTTGGGTTAACTTTCTTTGAAATAATATTCCACTTCAAAACAAGTTGTCATTGCCAGGTTAATTCTGTTGATTTAATTGATGTTTTTTTCCCCTTGTTTTGGATAAAAACAATGTATTCACTAAGCTAATATTCAAACACGGATATTTTAAATAAACTAGTACATTAATATTAAAACATGGAATTCAGTAATATAGCATGAGATACAGTATTAACTTTTTATCCTAGAATGCACTGAATACTGTGGATAAGCAATGCTGGTCCCTTTATGCTACTCTGGTCTTTCAACACAGCATAAAGGATCCATAAAAGCTCTTTAGTGGGGGGAGGTTTCTGCTGATACAGTTATCAGAGAGAATGGTCATATGGGAAGAGGATCCATTCCTAAACTGTGCTGACCAGAGTAGGAGACAGGAAAGCATATAGAAATTTGTGCAAAATCCTTACCATCTAGGACAGTGCTGCAAAATTTCTGTGTCTTGTGATGTTAAGTCTACTTCTGATAACTTCACTGGTCTCTCCAGCTTTTCCTTTTCCAAGGCTGATTTAGCAAAGCTATTTGCAGTTTTACAAGAGCTGCACCACTAGCAAAATTTTAGCTGAGCGCTCTCGTGATTAATAGCAGGAGACATGAGAGACCACAAGATCTTCAGCAGTTGTAGAATTTGTCTTGCTCCATAAATTAAAAAAGTAAATGAGATTATTTTTTTATAGGTAGATCAGCTTTCAACTCATTTTACACTGTTTTGCCAAAATTCAGTAACTGATAGGAGAATAAATACTACGTCTTGCTTTTTCTTTATAGCTGCGTGGTCATTCCACTCACTCTGTAGAGAATGGTGATGCAGGCACTGACAATATACACTTTCAGTGGCTAGTATTTTCTCTTTAGGATTAGGTTAGCTAACTTTATCTTCCAGAAAAAAATTGAATGTATTCAGATCCTTTGACATGTTACAACTGACTTAACTACAGTTAAATCTTTTTCTAAATTGTCAGGGCTTTCAGTCTCCTATTAGACCACTGCCATGCATTTCTTTAACCTCCTTTTTACCTTTGAGTGGTGTCTGTAATCACTTTAAAAATTACTTTAAAGGGATTGAGGCTAAGTGAAAAAGAAAGCATGTTGATATTTAAATAGGCAATGAAATGCCATCATGATTTGAAAGCAGTGACCCATACAGTACTGTAGCAAGAGGGGACAGTCCTGAATTCATAGGTCAGGTAAGAGGTGGCATCAAAGAATGCCTTGTTCTATAAATGTTCATGGCTTACCTTTTTAAAGAGAGGCTCTTCTCTTCTGTGGTTGTGGGCTCAGTGCACAAAAAATGTAGGGCTTACAGAATTCTACTTTGGAAATACACTCCAAAAAACACTTCTGAAATGGTGTTGTGCACTTTTAAAAGGGATTATTTGGGCTTTCCTGCTACACTCCGAAAACTTTCCTTTTGAATGAAAATTGCTCTGTTGTTTAAAAAAAAAAGTAAATATTTTTTTCAATGAGGCATTTTGGGGATCTTTTTGTCTGAGATACTGATTTATGCCTCTGCAGAAGGAGAGAAAGAAAGCCATAAATACTGATGTTTTTAGTTAGCTGTGTGGCTTTCTTAATACAGATCTTCCATATCCTAAATTAAGGTAATTCACTGATTTCTTGATTGATGCTAATGGTAGCAGTAGACAATCTTTCACAAATGCCTTAACTGTGATAATATTTTGTAATAGATGTTGGAAGAGACTGGTGGTTTTATCCTACTCTAGACAAATTAAAAGCTAATTGGCTTGCTTTTGGCTTGCTTTTGTCCATCTGCAGCTGTTCACAAAGCAGAAACTTTAAATTTGGGAAGTTCCAGCTTTTATGGTTATGCTCAGAACATTATTTTAGAACACAAATGTAAGAATTTTCTAAGTTGCTGTGTTGCTCCAGACAGCAGCTAGTGGAAAATCTCAGTGACAAATCTAATTGTTCTTCTGCTACTCAGTACAACATTATAATACATTTATTTATTCTTGCTGGGGCTGTATTTCCAAAGATTGTCTCAGTAGTGTCATATACCACTTGTCTCTGCCCCACTTTCTGTGTTGGAACAAGAAAGTTTGTAGTGTCAAATATTTGGAAATACCAGTATATAGACTAAAACAGAACTGCAAAATTTTTGCTTTATAATAGTCTGACAATTCTCCATTGATGAATATTTTTTGCAAAGCGATGAGAACATAAAATACAGTGTTGAAAGGGAGTTCAGCATGTAAAGTAGGATATTCCTCTGTTCCAAATCAGTATTTAGTGGTACATCTCTAAAGTACGCAGTGTAACATACCATTTTTTAATATTGAATTTGAGAAGTCAGAACAAAACATGAGAACAAGTGTGGAACAGACTTGAATCCTTAACTTCAAATTATCTATTTGTTTATGGATTATAAATAGGGGTTTTTTTGTTTTGTTTTGGTTTGTTTTTGTTAAGGGAACAAGTGTACCATATAGCTTAGGGGAACTATTTTTTTTCCAGAACTGCCAAAATGTGAGGTTGGGGTTTCTACTGGTTTTCAAACTACCTGGGGCTGATGCATCCTTTATTTCACTTTAGAGTGGGCAAGAAGTAATCTACCCACCCTATGTGGACGCTTGTGGATTTTACATGCAAATGTAATGTCAAATGTGGTTTTGTTCATCAGGAGCTATATGGAAATTGTCCTAGGCTTTCTACACAGGGGAGGACAGCATTGCAGGATTATTAGCTTTATGGAAAAGGAAGAAAACATTGGTAACCTAGTCCAGAGGTCTGTAATGTCCATCAGGTTAAGACCAAAATGTCTCGATTTTTTGGCAAGCTTATTGTTGTGGTGCAATTCAGATCCTCCCTTTGTGGCCTTCGTAGATTTGAACTGCACTACAGCAATGTACTTGCCAAGAAATTGATTGCTTTTGTTGTTGGGGAAATGTTTTGCCATTTCTTTCACACTTCTTTTATTTTATCTTTTGCATTCTTGTTACAGTTAGATGCTGGTGTGCCAGAAAAAATAAGCCTCATTTCCAGAGATGAGAAGAGTGTACTTGTGGTAACTTACAGCGATTTAAAACGCTGCTTTGAAAATACTTTTCAAGAACTGATTGCAGCCGCAAATGGTCAGTTGTAGTATTTGCTGAAAGCATGCAGGACATTGCTGAGGAACTTAACCAATAGCAAATTGCACTACAGCTGAATTGTTGTTGTCATCTCATTTCACATTTGGGAAACAAACAGGAGATGAGCAAAGCTGCTTGCACTTCAGTCAGGTACACTGTTACTTGAAGGGAAGAATGTTTCACTTATCCTAGAGCTAAGGCTACCATTGGAGGCTTTATCTGTGAAGAATTTATTTTAGATTAAGGAACACATCAGGTGCATGATGTTCCTGCTTTTATTTTTTCCACTTGTATATGCACTAATTTTAATTTTTTTAAGACTTTTCTGATCTCTGAAGTTTTGCCACATTGTATACTTAAGGGAAACTCTTTGCAAGGACATTTCTGGGATTTTTGTCACTGAGGATATAGCAAAATTATTCATTTTTTATATTATTTGCACCCAGAATAGCATAAAGGACCAGGTAAATAATTTAATAGAAATTGTGTTCTATTAATGACCGTTTAGTTCGTAACCTCTGTAAAAGTGTGTTGTATGCAAGCTCTGTATGCCACCCACTGTTAGCTCAAAGAAATGAGAGAAGACGAAACTTTTAAAACCAGTTAAGTGAAGTATTGGTGAATTGGCAAAAAAGGAAAAAAGTCCCCTGTCATTTGATTTAAAGTTTGTCTAAGTGAAGTGATGAAAATAGCAGAATGGGAAACATCTGTAATTTAAGGAGCATATCAAACTCGCTCTAAACACAACCAGCGCCTTTTAAACACTGTTTGTATGTTTTCCTGCTAGTCAGAAGCATTTACATTTATGCAATTTTTTTAATAGATTTTTTTTAAAGAAATTGTTTAAATGCCTGAAGTTTCAGGAGTGTATTACTTTAGGTTATTTACAGTATAATTTTTGTATAAAGTTCTGTTCTTTGAACCACAGCTTTATTATGGTACGCTACACTGGATACAGATACAAAGACACTGTTAAAAGAAGATTAACTAAACACAGCAGTTGTCTGGCATCAAGAGCTTTTCAAGTTTTACAGCCTGAATCTGGAGGGATAATGATCTGCTGTGCCTTTGCAGTCACTGCTTAGCCCAAAGTAATATTACTTTTGATAATACTCAGCACATGAATATTCCTGAAGTAATTCAATCTCAAAAGTCTGGAATTTTCCTCCTCAGTTACCTTTCTAATATTTGGACATGCAGTTGTCTCCAAACTTGGGTATTCATGGGATTTCTAGTTAAACACGTACACTTTGATACTGAAGACTGCCAAATATGTAGGAATTTCCTTTCTTAAAGCAGTAGTGAAGACTGTATCTATCCTTTCCCAGCACTGAATGTTTTAATAGCACTGGGTGCTCACCATGAAGAAAATGTGGAAACTCAAAAGGTCAGGACAGACTCTAAGCACTTGCAACTGATGTTACTACATCAATTTTAATAATTCTCAATATTTGTAGTTTTCAGAGAAGTTTTTAATATTTCTCTGTCCACTTTTATAAGCTTTAAAATGATTCTCCGCCTTGAGACTTGCATCAAGAAAAAAGCAACTCTCTTCACATCGAAAGCTTTGAAGACTAGGGACATGCTTTACACATTTTAAAAAATGTGGTTGAATCCACATTAGGTAGCATCAGTTGTTGAGTTTAAAAATTGATTATTGTTGCATTTGATTGAGTGAATTTTAAAAGGAACATAATGTTTAATATTCAAATGATAACAGTTGCCAGAATGTTCTTTTTGATATAAAAGGAACAGGAACTTTGAAAAGTGAACATGCAAAACAGTCTTTTATCATTAGCTCATGTATTTGAGGAAGAGCAGCTGTCTTTTATATGTTTTTTGACAAATCATATTGTAATTCTTTTGTACAAAAAAGAAGTACTTGTATTCTAGAAGAAATATGAAATGCTTAATTTATAAGCGGGCTGAGGTTTTTTCCAGTATTGTTTTCTTTGAAAATGAAAGGGGATCATCTGTTCAGTTGTGGGGTTTGGGAACCTTTGAAAATTTAATTTGTGGACCAATATTTTGTGAAAGTGTAAGGCAGGGGTAAAATAGGGCTTGAATTCTCATCCTTTTTAGACCAGCAAACCACCCTCTGCAAGACATGTCTAAATTGCAAACCTGTGTGTATTTGCATAATGTCAGTTTGCTTCAGCCCCTAGTAACCTCAGGACTTGGTTTAAAAATAAAAAGGTAGACAGCTAATAAGTTTTCGTACATAATATCAGCCAGAACATATTTGGTGTCAGGTAATACATAAAATTAAAAAAAAAAGTTTTGCTTTGTTTTCTATTTATTTCATTTGGTCTGTATTTGGGAATGATTTGAACAGTCTGAAGTTCCGCTTGGGTGTTTTTTTTGGGGAGAGCCCTTCTACCCCATTTTAATTCCATTTAGAAGGTTGTCCTAAAGTTGTAGTTTGATCCATTCATAGGAAGAACTGTGTATCTGTATTTAAAAAGAAGAGCCATCAGAATGTGCCCTCCCAGATGGGAAATTTAATTGACCTTCCTATTTTTAACAGCTAAAAGCACAGAAAGGACAACCTTTGAAGTCATCTGATGTTGATAATTTTAATTTTTGTACCTGTTTTAAATTCTGTTGCTGTATTTACTAGATTGTAAATATTTTGTTGAGGGTACCTATGTATTTTTGATTTGCCCTTGTTTCAGTAATTCAGGTGTCAACTGCTTCCCCTAAAAAGCACCAGTATGTTAAGTTCTAATGTCATGATCCCAATTTGTGTTACTCATCTTTAATCCTGTTTTCATTCTTCATGTGTACAGCAGTATTTTTAATAAAGAATACCAGAAATAATGTGGCATTATTTTGACACTGTGAAGTTCTGAAGTTGGATATGGGGCTTTTCAACTTTGGTGCTGCAAATTGTATTTCATTCTATTGTATTTCTTTTGTATTCACTCTGTCTGCGATGCAAAGTCTAAACAGTCATGAGTCGCAAAGTGCATTTAGTGCTTGCCACTTATAGTATATCAGATGTCCTGAAACGAAAACTTGTAGATGTTGTTGAGCAGAATCATACTAATACACGTTTCTTCAAGTCCCAGGTCCCAGCTGCTTCTGTCAGATCAGGTCTAGCTTACTAGATAAGCCCTGATTTTGAAAAACTCTGTTAAAGTGCCCTTACTTTTGTATTTATCGAGCTTTTTTGCCCAATAACAAAGTATATTAATTTCTCTGAGAATTTTAATGTGGAGTTATGACAGCTTCATTTCACAGAATTATTTTTCTGTGGTGTTAACCAGCAAAGGTGAGATGATTTACTGGTGGGGTAAAATCTCCTATACCTATCCAATCCGACCATGCTTATGTAATGTGAAATTTTGTGCAATATATGTGAAATTGTCAATAGTCCCTGCATACATGTAATGTGGAGTCATTAATCCCTTAGATTAGAATCCTAAAATCATTGCAGTGTTTAAAAAATTCTATTTTATAAGCTGCTTGATTGATGCACTTATCTAGTCTCCAGTTTTATTCTTAGTAATGTGCAGCAACAGCTACACAACTCCTGTGGCTGTAGGCAATCCCGCTACATTCTGCCTCCCCAGAAAAAGTGTAATCTCTCCTTCCTTCCATCACTTGTGTGTAGTTTGTCTGCAGGGTGGCTTGGAGATCCCCTCAGATTATAAAATGCTGTAGCAGAGAGCACTCAGCTATGTCTGTGGAAGCAGCATCCCCAGCTTCTCATGAATGGAGTGGGGATGTGGAGATTCTCTAAAGAGGCGGAAGCATCCACCCTGCCCAAGGTGCTAACTCATGTCACAGCTGGCTCAGAACAGGCTTTGTTGGGGGCACCTGAGCTGTGTTTGCTGTCCTTTCATCTGTACCAGACCTTCAAGCTGCAGAAGTAACCAGGTGTGAGGGGCAGTGGAATGGATGTTTGTCAGTGGACTGCTTTGTCTTCTCCCACCGTGAAACCTTGCCTCTCCCAGAGGCAGAGTTGGATTTTTTTGCCTCTAGGCAGCAGTAGGCACTTCTTAAATATGCTGAATCTAGGGGATGTCACTTACACAGGGAGTGGTACAAGTGTCCATCACTATTCACTCTGCTGTGCGAGAAGTGTGCCTTCCGAGCAATTATTTCATATTCTCCTTTGCTTACCAAACTGTCCCATGGGATGGATAGAGTGCCAGATGTGTTGGTGCTGCCCAATGCTGAATCATCTGTTGCAGCAGTCTCTGACACTGGATTAACTCAGTTGGCAGAACTCTGCGGATTCTTTCAAAAGCGAACTTTATTATATGAATTTAGCAGTCAAATACATTATATGAAGATAGAAAATGCAAGACAAAATAAGAGTTATTCACATCTGAAGAATCTTAAGGGGTTCATATAAAAGTAATCTTTTGTAGTCCAGTTTTCTTAAATATTTATGCACAAAAAGCATATTTATATATTTACACTGTGCAAATATTTCCTTTGAGATGCATCATCCCCTAACTGTTTTTGTTCAATTGGAGTTAAGAAACAGCTTAAGCTTTCTTTTTGTTTTGATCAAGATCAAATATACTTAACCAGCAAGAGACAGTGCAATAGATACTTAAAACCGACGATCTCTGGGCCAGGACGATCTAGAATGGATTCTTAGCTTAGAAATAGTAACAGATATTTCTTTTACTGGAATATCCAAGAACATCTTTCTTTGTAAATACACAAAAGGTCATTTGCCTTCAAGTCTGTTAGTGGGTTAAATTCACAGCTCCTAAGCTGTGTTTTAAGAGTTCAGAACCAGAGTACATGTAGCATTTTACTTAATATGTATTTATATTGGACCATGAGAAGCTGAGATTGGGCAGGACTTGTTGATTTAGAAGCTGTCATTGATGTGTTAAATGGTCAACTCTCATTTTTATATTGCATTCAAAGGTGAAAGGGGATGGTGCATCCTTATGTTTCTTGAACAAAGAACATTCATGCGCTTTCTGAGATGCTATACAAAAGTCTGTTGCAAATGAATAATACACTTTTGTTCCTGTATATATATACTGGTAACTAACCTGGAAATTCAACTGCCTTCATAGAAGAGCTGCCCTAACTTTCCAAGGAGATTGTCTTCTCATTTCTAATTTATCACTTCAGACTATAGTGATCAACTCATTTAAAGTATACGCAGTTGAGTAGCCATCCTGTCTTTTCAGACAGATTCCCATAAATAAAATATAATCAGTGCAGTGTTAGAAGGTTCATGAGGTTTTGTAGACAGAGCTTGGCTTTTAACATATCTAGCTTGTGGTTTGGTTCCAGTGTGTGTTTTGGCGTACTGACAAAGTGCAAAACTTCAAGAATATGTACTTGGTTTCAGCAGGCTTGTCCTAACTGAATTGATCTGTATTCCCTGTTGTTGCAGCCCTGGCTTTGATCTTAATTCCCTCTATCCTTGCCAATTGTGTTTTGCAACACACGTTTGAAATTTTTGCCTCACAAGACTCCTTACAGCATTTGCAATCTGAAGCAGTAAGAGCCGTATAATGCCCCATCCCCAGCTAGCTAATTCAGCTTCCCTGGAGCATTAGCCTTCCCTCACATTTCTCAAAGTAGAGTTTTCACTGAAAAACGTAAAGTGTGGTCTGTTTCTTGTTTCTCTCTTGGAAAGTCCTTGATTTTCCAGCACTACACAGGCCCAACAATAGCATGCAAATTCCCCAGTGCCTGGCACGGGTTCCTGCAGATTCCCAGCTGCCTCTCCCAACAGGGAGACCAGTGCTGCGCCTGGGGCTGAGCAGAGGCTGGGCGACCAGAGCGTGAAATACCATCCTGCTGCCACGGACCAAACAGCGAACTGGTTTTCTCTGTAATGATGACCATTCAGGTTTTCAGAAGCACTGGGCAATTTTAGTGGCAGTTGTTGGTGTTCAGCATTGGGAAAGTCAAGGCCTAAGCATTAGTATTTTGCTATATTTTGTATATGCTTGTTGCAGTCTGTGGAAAAGCAGATCACTGACGTGAAGCCAATGATGTTTTTTTAAGTTTTAGGATAATTACAGTTACTTGGGTCAAAGTTTCTAAACTGACAGCATTCCAGAAGAACCTTTTTGGATTAAATGCATATTTAAATCTTGGCCTAGAAGTACTTAAATGGGTGGCTGAGAATAAAGGACCACAGAGTTGTAGTCAGGAGGGGGAGAATGGCATGTTTTCATTTTCTCCAGCACCACATTACCATACGTATATCTTCGCTTGGAGTCACTGAGCTGGTCACAGCTGAAACTGCAGAAGCTTCTTGGCTTGGTTATTCCAGAAAGCACCGACTCCTTGCTCCTGCTGGCACCTTTCACTCTGTAACAGAGCAGCATCACTGTTAGCATATTTAACATGTATTTGAGCGAAAGCCACATCACAATAAGCAGCTTTGTTTATTCTCAGATGATGGGAACAGCATTGATGCAGATGGGTTTGCTCAATGGGAGAGCAGAATGAAGGGCTGAAAGGGCACTCCTGTGTCCCCCTTGAGTCCCCTTCTGAACAGAGATACTGTGACTGAACGTCCCTATTGAAGTGCTTGTGTTCATTTTAAGAGTCTTGGTGCTTTCAGGGAATATTGGGTGGCTCAGCCTAAGCTCTGTTGCTCACTTGTGGCAGGTGCTAGGGTGTGAGTAAACCAGTGAGTGTCTGGCATCTGTGATGCTGCTGGGCTGTGGATCCCCATGGGGTACCCACAGCTAAATGTTCTTCCTAAGGGAACTGGCATTTTTTTTGAGCAGAAGGAGTGAAATAATGAAAGGTCTCAAGCCTTGGGGGAACAGCAGGAAGCTACTAGTGTAGGTGTTCTAAAGCCTAATGCTGGGATGAATTTTTAAGATAAATGGTTGATGTTTGTGAGGAAGGACACTTCAGTAATGAAGAAAGTTAAGTCAAAGAGAATTCTCACACCATTAAACTTAGATACCAAAGATTTATCTGTAGACAAAGGACAAGCCAGAGCATTCTTCATCACTGATTACCTGTGAAATCCTAATGTAAACATATGTTGGACCACAATGCCTAAAATTACATTCTCCCCTGTATTTTTATAAGTTCATGGACACTCCATTCCTCTCTGTTTATAAGGTCAGGAACGTTGGCAGCCCTAGTCATGAATTCCAGAGAAGACAGTCAGAACATCTGTTGAGGCTTTCAGAGCCTAAGGTTTTGCTTTTAATTTTAATTTGCACTGTTAGATCTTTAAATAAAGTGCAGAACTGGTAGCACAGAGCCCTTCCTGATTAGGAAATGGAGAAGTAAACAGTTTCTTGAATCTTTAACGCACAAGCTTGTGTGCTTTTTAAGGTGTGTGGTCTCTGTCTTCTGTCCTGCTGTAGGAAATTAGAGGGTTCTCCCAAGAAGACCACCTCATTACATTTGTTGCATCCCATATTTTTATATTGCATATGTTGGCAGATGGACAAGTAATTGCCTTGGGATAAATTCCATAACTTTGTGACAAGGTTAGTCACAAACTCAGTGGACTTTTTGTGATGGATTTAAAGAGAAACACTCCTGTGATTTACATTGCAATTGTGAGTCTTAAGGAGTAGTGGGCTGGCAAAAGTGGAGTGTGCATGCAAAGTCCTGAGCCTTAAAATAATCATGCTTCGATCCTTTTATTCATTATCAGGCTTTTGCATCCTGAGAATTTTCTTGTGAGACTGTCTTGGCTGCTACTTTAATTAATAAACCTTCATACCAGTAGAGTTGCATCTATTAATTTCACCTGGAGTGTGCTGCTGTCCCATATGCACCCACAGAGAGCTTTGAGGGAGCCTGTGGAGTTTTGGCATCTATAGTCAGACTTCATTTTGAGACTGAGCTTATAGTCGGTAAAGGCTTCTCTAGCTGTGGACTATCTCCTTTACACGCTAGGAATGTAAAATAGAAACTCTGTCAAGTTGTTTTTAATTGGTATCATTTATTGGAGGAACCGGCTGCTGTTTTCCTGACAGATTCAAGAATGGAGTGAGGTTATAGGTTGGCTGTGGCTCTTGAAATGCTTGTACCAGCACACAAGTGGTGGAGTTCGCAGCTGTTTTTCTGGCTTAGCAATTTGCTTTGACTCAGGAGTTTGCTCCAGCCTGAGGATTTTGTCTTACTTGGGTAGGACTTTTTCACCAATACTAAAAAGCTAGAAAAGAGATGCAGTTGGGATCCTTTACACTTGCAAGGGGCAGAGCTCACAAGATTGTTCTTCTTCTGCCCACAAACCATTCTGTTGGGATCTTGTTATCTGAGGCCTTACTTTAGGAAAGACTTATCTCTATGCCGTTCACAGTATCGCTTGTTTTCATCTCAATGGCAATAGCAAGTCCAAAACATGCAGCAACCATTTCTGTTGTGCTTCTGGGCCTGAGAGGCTCCCCACAGTTTGGGTGGTGCTTGTTTCCTAGAGTGAAACCAAGGGTGAGCTTCACATGTTGGTGCCTTTCCCTCCACAGCAGGGGCAGCTGGAGGGGAGGGGAAGAGGGGAGTTGCTTGGGTCACGGGTACCCCGTGCTGTCAGGTAAGCTGGCTTCCCGCTCTGGTCTCCCCAGGGCCGGGCTCCTGGCTTGGTCACACTGAGTAAGCACCAGTGCATGCACTGTCTCTCTCCTAGAGTCAATAGATTGGTTTCCTCTGAAACAAACCCTGGGTGAACTTCTGGGGACAGGTGGGATATACTGGGTTTGGCTCCTTCCACCCTACTCAGTCCTTCAGCACTGTCGTGGCAGACCTGGCCCTGCCAAGTCTGAATCCTCTAATGCCACGCTCCAGGGCACACACACACACCCTTGTGCTGCTCTCAAAGCATCCCCACCTGGCTGGCTTGTGTGCAATTTCAGATGCTTCGAACTAAGAAGAAAGCATGATGAGCCATGGATGTCATCTACTTGGACTTTAGCAAGGCCTTCGACACCGTGTCCCACAGCATTCTCCTAGAAAAGCTAGTGGCTCTTGGCTTAGACAGGAACACCCTTTGCTGCATAAAAAACTGGCTGGATGTCTGAGCCCAGAGAGTCGTAGTGAACGGAGTTAAGTCCAGGTGGTGGCCAGTCACCAGTGGTGTTCCCCAGGGATTGGTTTTGGGGCCTGTCCTGTTTAACATCAATGCTACAGGCTCCGGGGTGAGTGGCTGGAAAGCTGCCCAGCAGAGAGGGACCTGGGGGTGCTGGTCGACAGCCAGCTGAACATGAGCCAGCAGTGTGCCCAGGTGGCCAAGAAGGCCAACGGCATCCTGGCCTGTATCAGAAATAGTGTGGCCAGCAGGACTAGGGAAGTGATTGTGCCCCTGTACTCGGAACTGGTGAGGCTGTATCTCAAATACCATGTTCAGTTTTGGGCCCCTCACCACAAGAAGGACATTGAGGTGCTGGAGCAGGTCCAGAGAAGGGCAATGAAGCTGGTGAAGGGTCTGGAGCACAGGTCTTATGAGGAGCGGCTGAGGGAGCTGGGGTTGTTTAGTCTAGAGAAGAGGAGGCTGAGAGGAGACCTTATCACTCTCTGCAACTACCTAAGAGGAGGTTGTAGCGAGGTGGGTGCTGGCCTCTTCTCTAAAGTA
Source organism: Pterocles orientalis (assembly GCA_011057875.1). Lineage (NCBI taxonomy): Eukaryota > Metazoa > Chordata > Aves > Pterocliformes > Pteroclidae > Pterocles > Pterocles orientalis. The sequence continues at coordinate 573,201 of WKFP01015549.1, read as the reverse complement.
ACAAGTGATAGGACAAGAGGAAATGGCCTCAAGTTGCACCAGGGGAGGTTTAGGCTGGATATTAGAAAAAATTTCTTCACTGAAAGAGTGATCAGGCATTGGAACAGGCTGCCCAGGGAAGTGGTGGAGTCACCATCCCTGGAGGTGACTGAGTAAAATACAAATACCATAAAATTGCTTACAAGTCTATTATGTGAAAGGTCAAGACAGGAGAAAGGGTTTTCCAGTGCTTGTTTGGAGTGGTTTGTATCACCTTGGCTTTGCCACGCGTGAGCCCTGCTCCATTGCAGACTTCTGCCAGCAGCATGTTTACCCCACATGCTGTGTATTTTGGCTGTGTAAGCATGCATGCTCTTGTACACGTATTTCTGTGTGTTCAACCAGTGCCCTCTTAGTCACTGGAATTTTTCTTGAAGCAAGTCCTCTCTGCCTTGACCGCACGTTTCGGTGAGCTCCAATTGTTCATTGAGACAATACTACACCTCCCAGCCTGCCCACCTGCAAGTTGCTGACAAGTTCGGCGCGGGCAGGATGGCAAGATGGCCTTGACCTCCTGCCAGTGTAAGATGAACGATGGATTGGGTCTGAGCCGTCCCCAGGCTGGCTGAGAGCAGTGAGCCGAAACCAGCCACAGACACTGCCTGCTTCACAGCGGCTGGGAACTGAAACGTTGCTGGCATTGAGAAAATAAACATTTCCCATTTACAGAAAGTTCATGTCAGTGCAACACATTTCTTAGAGCAGCCCTCGTTCTTTGCTTGGGCAGCTGTCAGGAATTAGGTGGAGGAAGGTAGCCAATATATTAAAGTGCTTAAAGGCAGGAAGAGAAGTGAGGCCCTCACATCCATCTATTGTGAAGTTGCCACTTTAGCATCCTGAGCCCGTGGGTGTTAAATGGGCCGTGCTTAGCTGAGTCATGGAAAAGAAGGGCAAAAACAAGCACGGGGAGCCTTGTCCCAGCTGAGGTGCCCTTGGGGACTTAAAGAAACAACTTCAAATCCTTCACAGCCACACGTTCCTCCTTTCCCCTGCCAAGGGCTTGTTTCCTACAGTTACCTACCTCTGCCTTGGCTCAGTGCCCTCTGGCACTCACCTGTCCAGCCTGGCATTAAAGTGACAATTAGGTTGATTGGTAGAGTGCTAATAAATCATATTGGCTACATGCATCAAAGGAGTTGAGGTTTATGTTTCCTCAAAGGTGTATGGTGGTTTAGGTGTGGGAGCTGATTGCTGACTGAGCAGGACACACTTTAGCAAGAGTATTTGCAGGGGCTGGGGACACCTCAGCTGCTTTTGTTAGGCTTGATTTAGCACAAGGACCTTGAATCCTCCTTTGCACTCTAAAACATGAAGAAGAAGGGAATGTAAAATACAGACCCAAAGAGTGTCCGTTTCTGCTTGCTGCCTGTCCATGTGAAGCGTTTCAGTTCTTCCGGAGCCAGCACCATCCCACTGTCTGCTTGATAATCCTTGAAGAAAAAAGACACAACCCTGTTAGGTGTTAACCTGTAGAAAGTTACTTTTACAATGGGGCCAATTACACTTCTGTCTGATTTTCAGCATCAGTTTGGTCGTTTATACTCAGAGAGCTCTAGGAGACAGATGCTCCGTGCTGCTGGACGTGCCACTGTGCTCAGGTATTTAATGGTGTCTTTCTAAACTGTCCTTGCTTTGGGGTGCAGGAAACACGCTGTTAATCCAGATACAGAGTGTTAAAAGAAAGGCATCTACACACCACTAGTTCAACCCTGTGAGGACCATCATGCCTCCCACCGCTTCATGCATACAACTGGGTCAGTAAAACCTTCCCCAGCCTCTCACCCATGCCCACCCCTTCAGGACATTACATGTGCCCTGTTATACCAACAGACATGTCCCCAGCTTGTCTGCCTGATAACAGGACTTGGTCATACCGGAACCTCTGATGGAAATGTGACCCGTAATTCTCATTTGTGCACTACTGTTCAGATGAAAACACAAATCCAAGTGACTTTTGGTGGTTTTCTTTCACCAGTGAGACTCAGATGGGCCTCTGGCAGCCGTACCTTGCAGTGCTATTGGCACCGGCCATTTCCTATCAGGGAAGGAGTGTTTGCAGCCCATGGCACGGTCAGCAAGGATCTGCTGTCCCCAGTTTTGTAGGACAGTGGGATAACACCATGCTGCACACACAGCTAGTTTTGCACCTTTGTAGAACTGACAAAGCAGTAAAACCCTTTCTTGATTCTCTCTGTGTAAATCTGTCACACAAATAAAAAGAAATAAATGGCATACCATTTGGCCCAAGAGTCACTTACATTAAATACAAGTGTTTCCTTGACGGGAAGCTCTTCAAATGTCTTTATGCGCTGGGATGGTTTTATTTGGAAAGTATTTATGTATCTGCTTAACAAGAAAAGCAGGACAGTTTGTGGTGAGAAAGTGCATAAGCAGAAAGCACTGGGTATTTCTCAGTTGCTTTAAGCAGTTGCCTGACAGTCACAGAGGTAGTTTACACAACAGTTTCTCCCAGACCCCACCCAAACCTCACTCCACAGCCCTGGGGCGCATGCAGCTGCCCCTTTCACAGTGCCCGAGCCTGGTGACCTGATGGTGCCTCTGAGCAGGGATACCCCAAGGGGCCGTCCCTGCCCAACGGGATCCTGGCGGTGGTGGCTCAGTGGCTGGTGGGACACCCTGGCCATGTGGGGTGTTTCTGGGTGTTCCCATCCAGGGCCAAACCAGGTTATGCAGCAAGCTGCAGTTCCCAACAAACAAACCCAGTCTTGATCTCACGTATCTCACCTGATGTTTTCAGTGCTTCCACAACTTGAGCTCATAACAGAAAAATTTTCATTGCACAAAGGATCAGATGCAGGGGGAAACCCACTTTCTGTTGTAAATATAGTATTGAGGGGTATGTAGTCTTTGCCTTCCTAAACACACACAAGAAATCAAAGTGTCATTCCTAGGACTGTGTGACTGGTTGCCCCTATCTCGGTTGCAGCACACGATCATGACATTCGTACCTGCTGAACATTTGCTTGCAGCAGGTCGCCCAGCTTTTTCACCAGCTCGGAGAACCTTGGTCTGTCATTAGGATTGCTTCGCCAGCAGTCCAGCATGATTTGGTAGCTGTGAGGACAAAAGCAGAATGAGCACGTGGTGGAGTTACAGCTCAGTCGATGCCGAGGCAGTGCAGTCTCTGAAGCTTGTCACCAATAGAGTTAACTGCTGAGCCCACCTGTGATTTTACAGAGATGCTCTCCAACACCACTGAGGCCTCTTATTAAAAGAGTGCTTACTCACAAAAAAAAGAAAAAACCCCTTCTTCCCGCAAGACACTAGGCAGACCACATCAAAGGAACAATTTAGCCAACTACTCATACTTTCTTTTTTTATTCCTAATTAAACATTAGACCTTTGTATTAAACATCTATTAACTGGCAATGTTTAAGTTAAGGCATCCTGAGATGACTTATATGAATGTGTCACTTCCTCGTATTGGTCAAGTTAAGCTTTCCTTCCTGCAATAAAATATGTGGAAGAAGGAAAAAAAAAAAAGCCCTTATCTGCTGTCACTAGGATAATAAAATTAGCCAATGGGTAATGCTCCCAGATAGGCATGGCTGGCTCGCATACTTTTTCTTCTTCCAGAACTATTTTTTGGTAAGTGTTGCTATTTAGAGTCATGACGTAGCCCTCAAAAAGGCACTGAAGAAATCTACACACACTTGATTTTGCCTCCAGAGGTAAAATACCCTGATATGTTCATGCTCTGCAGGTGTGTCCATGGGCGGGTCGCTGCATTCCGCTCCCAAGGCAGAGGGGCTGCAAACTCAGGGTCTCACTTGGACCCCCCGCCAGGTCTCCAAAAAGGTGCTGGCCATGCAGCAGCAGCTGGAGGCTGCACCTGAAGGCAGGGGCCAAGGAGCAGCAGCTGAGGTTGCCATGGAAGGGCTCAGACAAGCCCCAAGAGCAACATGGGCTGGGAGGCTGCGGGTCCCTGTCACCTTCCTCTGCCATCAGACACTGTCTCCGGGAAGGGTGGATCCTCCCCACCCGAGTGTTTGCAAGGAAGCCTCCACTGTCGCTTCCTAAGTCACAATGACGTTAATAATGTCACATTCCTCCAGCACTTATCTATATGCATGTCTGTAAATAGAGGAATGAATGACCTTCCTCCTCTGGGCTGCTCACTCAGCTCCCCTCAGACCCCAGCCCCTCCATGTCCCTCTTCACCCTCTCCGACCCCACAGGGGGGTCAGGGGACCAAGGGGGATGGGGGATGCAAGAAGATGCTGATGACATCAAGAAGATACGAGGCAGCATCGGGCTGGTTTTCCTTATGTTGGCAGGGGGTACTTCTAGTAGGAGGCTCATACACCATCTGCAGGGCAGCCCAGGAGGGCAGCGGTACACAAGGCAAGGAGAGAAAGGCATCTTACATCTCCTCTGTTGCTTGCTCCGGGGCTCGCATTCTTGTGCCTTCCCTTAGTCTGCTGCAGAAATCCTCGTCTATTTGGACTCCAGGGTAAGGAGAGGCACCTGGAGGCAACATGGGGAGAACAGGGTCACAACATGCCTCGAGTTGGGTACCTGTGACCTAGCCTTGGCCCTACACATCCCCCTCAAACACTTGGGATGTGCAGCATCTGCTTGCAGAGCTGGAAGCCCAGGGGCATCCCCCCCTGCAGGGTCTGGCTCCTGCCAGCTGCCACAGGCAGGGAGCTGCTCCTGACAGTGCTCCCAGCCCCGCTCGTTGGAGGGGGGCAGGATCAAACCCAGCACCATTGGTGGTGCTTACCTGGCCTGAATGCAGAAAATATACATGAATTTGACTTCAAAATAGTCCCTCAGGAAAAGCCAAGTCTGATCTCTGTCAGTTTGGACCATCCCAAATTCTAGTAAGCAGAGTATTAACAAACTCTAAATGCTCAAAAGCATCTTCAAAGTAATAAAATAATAATTTTAAATCAGATCACAGTACATTTGCATTATTTTTCTAGTTTCTGTGTTTTTAAGATTCAGCCTGATCATGCTATTGGTCTTTTTTCTGTAGACAAAAATACATCAGGAAAAGGGAAAAAGAAAGAGGAAAAAAAATACTCTGAGAGTGAGACAGTCTCCAGGTTCAAGGAGCTGGGGCTTTAAGAAAAAAATAGCAGGTATTCTGAGGCTGACCATAAAATCACAAGAGTTGGCAGGCTGACCAACAACACGTATTTAAACTAATAAATGATTGATTGTCCTGAGAATTGTATAGTATTGTTTCCTCTGCTGTTTGCCTCTTTTGTCAGCCTCTATGTTGAACCCAATTAAGTTTCTTCTATTCTGACGGTCATTGTTGTTCCCGCTCAGTGTACATCTTGTATCCTGCCTTTTCCACGTGAAAGAAAGGGGAAGGAAAAAAACTTTGCTGGGTTTTAAATTCAGATTGCATGCTCTAGTTCATCCTGTGGCATCTGTGTGGATGCTTGGTCTCCTGCCGCGTCCAGCACCCTAAGGGTGCTGGGTCCCTCCTGGGCTGGGGCGACTGCCTGGTCTCAGGCTGCAAATTGGGGTCACCCAGTCTGAGGCATGCAAAAACCTCTGTGTGTGCTCAGCTACCTTGCTCTCACAAGAGAAACAAGAAGTTTTTGAGGGAGCACTCAGCCCATGGCACTCAGTGTCCTGAATGCTATCTGTGGCACAGGAGGTGATGCCTCCATCCCTGGCAGCTGCTGACCCAGGCCCATGGCTCCATGTTATCCCACAGGGTTCCACATTTAATAAAAACACTTAAAATTTGCCTGATTTGCATGGTTTGCGCCATCAGTCAGACAAAGCGCCACGACTGCTCCAGCTGTGCTGCCCTGCATCTCTGCTGTGGGTTTCTACTGGGGAAAAAAGGGAAGCTGAGGTTTTGCCCGCTGCAGAAATAGGTGGTAAAATTCTCAGATAGCTGTGCTATCCGTTAAGGCTCTCAGCCTGGCAAGTCAGCTCTCAGTGCCCTTACGAGCATCAAAATTTCCAGTTCACAGGGGCATGATACACACAGTTCTGTCCTCTACTCCACCCCCACCTCTTCCTGATTTAGGTCTCTCCTTATTAAAGACCTGGCAAAAGCTCATTGAAGGTAATGGATGTTTTTCCCCAGGCTGAAGTCCCCGCTGCCCAGTCCAGCTCCTGGGGTGCAGAGTTAACCTACCCAAAGAAAATATCTCCCACAGCAAGACCCCATAGGACCACACGTCGCTTTTTGTATTGTAGATTTTATCAAATATGGATTCTGGAGCCATCCACTTGAGAGGAAGTCGAGCCTGGAGTAAAAGGGACAAACCTGACTATTATTTTCAAAGTCTAAATAATTTAATCATAGATGAATCTACTATATATTGTTATGTAAATAATTACCATTCAAGCAGGGACCTGTGGGATTTCCTTACAGGCAGTCAAGATAAACCCACACTCATTCAAACACTTTCTTAACAAATTGTCAGAGTAAAAGGCTGTTTTTAAAATATGTGTGGCACAAAACGCCAGAGACTGGAAACCTGTGACCACAGCGACCAAGCCTTTTCTTTATGGAGATGTGGGGATAGGCCAAAACAGAGGTCTTTTGCCAGCGTCCTACAGACAGGGAGAAAATCCTACGTGCAAGTGTGAATCATTCTGTGATGGTGTCAGAGATGTTCTCAGGGAAATCTTAAGAGCCGGAATTGCAGGAATGTGTCAGGAACCCTTGACACCCCCTCAGCACAGCCTGTCAGCGTCTCCTGAGCAGTACCCAAATTTGGTGGAGTAACACTTCACAGCTCATATGTAGTGCTGCAAGTCCTCAAAGCTATTTATGGATGAGGAAATAACTGGCAGGTGGGTCAGGCCTCCAGATGGAGACTCTCTCCGTGACCCCAAAGCCCACACGGAATTCCCACAGCATCAGTGGGCGCAGGCAGTTTGCTGACCCAGCGCTCATGGCAGGTCTGCCAAGGGGCTTGCTGCCTGCTGTTTACAGGAGAAGCAAAATAAAAAGAGTAGGTGTTGGAGGCAGTGAGTCTGGCTTGGCTGCTAGAGCAGCACTTGGCTCTGGCATGTGTGCCCCAGGGGACTTGCACCTTGTTTTGGAGGGGCTGGTTTCCTTGAAGGAAGTTCACTGAGTTAGGGGGGTTATGCTGCAGAGCCAGCCAAGAAACAAAGGTCTAAAAAGTATCTAAGGTATTAACAGTGCAGAGCTGTGAAACAGCTAGCATGTCCAAGCCTTGTGTCCGAGGATAGAAGTGCTTTCCAGATCTACAATGCATCTGGGTAGCTCATCTTCACATAAAAGCCATGATAGCTTTCAAGTTTAGGAAATGTGAATGACTACAGGACATTTTGGTGGCCAGTTTGAAATGATATGTTATAAACATCTGGGTAAATAAACAGCATCTTGACTTACATCTCCTTTTCTCACATAATCAGGATTCTTATAAATATCTCTTGCGAGGCCAAAATCACAGATCTTCACGACATTGTTCTCAGATAAAAGGATGTTTCTGGCTGCCAGGTCACGATGAATGCACTATAATAAAACAGTTTCACAACCAAACTGCATTTCCTTAATCCTGCCCACAAATTTCCTGACTGTCTCCCATATCCTTTTAAAAATTATTATTATTATTTGAGAGATTAATATTTTTTTTAGTGAAGTTGACTATAGCTTACACAAAGTTACTGTAAACAGTGTCAATTCTTAAAAAAAAACCCACCAAACTTCCCAAGATCAGAAAGTGGTAAATTTTTAAGCCCCTTGACATTTGTAGGGAAAGTGCTCGTTCATTTGGAGCTCTCTACCTAATATATGTTGAAATGGAGAAAAAAAACCCACCACACCCAAAAGATCTTCCCTGAATGAATGAGCTTGACCCACTGCCTTTAGCCATGATCCTGTGTTTATGGACTATGGTGACTTGGATAAACACACTGTTATATTTATAATGCCTAGAGGAAAACAGCTCTTCCTTTGGGAGCTTTCCCAAGGAAGGTGTCACTGAAAAGTCGACGTGATTTCAGCTCTGAATAGCATCCTTCTGCAGGGAAAAATCCCCAGTGCAAAACTCACCTTTCTGGAGGAGAGGAACTCCATGCCTCTGGCCACCTGAAAGCTGTAAGAGATCAGGTCCTCCATAGTGAGGGGCAACTTGTAGAGCTCATCACCATCTGCAAAGGTGGAAAACACAGTTTGTAACAAAGATCGCTCACAAGGCAGTTATCTTCCCCCTCTTTTACTGACCCTATTACTCCCATAAATTCAGTCTTCATAGAGTAGTATTCGAAGGTCAACCCACTGTCACTGGAAACAAAAATAGTTCTTGCTTTATACCCCGTGCTTTGGACACTGCTGTGTTTTCCCCAAAGATAAGGAACAGTCAGAAGAAACAATCACACATTTTCCTGTCAGATTTAGTAACTCTGGAAATAATCTTTTTTTAAATCTTCTACCCTCTGGACATGACCCTGTGAGCGTCTCCCACGGATGTTTATTAGGGTGATAAATGAGGAAAAAAATTTCAGGGATGCACAGTATGTTGTAAAAATATCACTGACTGTGTAGGGACAGGAAGGAATTAATACCTACCCTCCTCATCCTCCTCCACATCACTCAGACTTTTATCTTCCTGAAACCCAGAGCTTGCGAAGCTCTCGCTGCTGGTGACACTGGCCAGCCTTTGTTTTTTGCCTTCCACCAGCTCGATATCCTTTTTCTCTTTCATTGGCTCTGCTTGCAGAGAGGAGTCCTTCAAACAAACAGAAGAGAGGAGGTGCTACATCAGAGTGACGGAGGGGGTGGGAGAGGAACTGAGCCAGACTACTGTTGCCTTTCTGCTAGGAGAAAATGCTGGTCTGTGGCGTGTGTGGTCACATATCCCACTGGCACAGGTGTCCAGTGCCACCGCGGCAGGCCGGGGCTGGTGGCAGGGCTGCGCTCCGCCAAGGTTGCCATCCCCAGAGGGCAGAAACTTGGTGGCTTCGGAGCACCAGCACACGATTTTGGGGCACTCCGGGTGGTGGGCTACTGCCAATGAGGTGAGGATTTGTGGGGTCCATGGATGGACATGTCCACTGGGCTGTGGCTCATCTCAGCCTGAAATAAGACATCTGAAAAGGCCTGTTTCTCACAGCAGCCAGAGAAGGAGCCTGCTGGGATGACTTGGAAAGGATGTGCCCACAGTGCAGGGGTCCCAGCCCTCTCAAAATAAAGGGTCAGCTTTTCATCCCAGGCTGCTTAAGGCAGCTGCCTCTGTGTCCCTGCACAGTGCTTCCAATGAGGAGCAAGGGCACTTTGTGTTTGAAACACAGCTGCTGTTGGAAGTGACTACTGGTCTATCCTGACACCTTTACCCAATGTTCTCATGTTAAAGCCAATGACAGTTTAATGGAACGTATGCAACACTGCTTGGAAAATGCTTTCCCACTGCTACCCGGAGAGCAGCCTAGCTGCCTGGGCATGCTCTTGCCCCATCTCCTTTTTCCTCTCATCCTGCAACCATCTCTCTCCTCTGAACACCTTGGTGTGGAGTTGGGCTCCCTCCCTCCCTTCCTCCTGCCCAGGTGTCCTTCCCATGGGTGCCAGAGCACTGAGTCCAGGCAGGCTCCTCACCACGGGGAAGATGTGGGTGGCTCCCCCCAGGATGGACCCTGCACAGCCATGGTCCCCACTGAGCAACCTAAGCCAACAACTGCACATTGGAGGAGGAAGCTGCTGAGTTTCACGTGGAGTCCAGCATGGACAGTCTTGGGAACAGAGACCCAGACAAAGCCCTTTGGAAGGGGAGGTCCTGCCAAGCGTGATCTCCTGCAGAACCCTCCCGAAAAAACCCTGAGATGCTGCTGAGCTTCTGGCACAGCTGACGGGGGGATTTGACGACTGCCATTCTGGGTCCGGGCTCCTAAATCCACTTTCAGAGCCCTTAATCCTTTGGGAGATTTTGCTGAAAGTGCACGAACAGGGATATAGCTGGCACATTTGGGTTCAGGTTTGTAATAAGAAACATGCCATGGATTTGATTCAGAGGGCTGTGGGATGTGAGGACAAGACTCTAATCTCTTTTCCTCTTGATAGCCCTTCTCCTCACACAATAAGAAGATTACTTGCAAATCTCTGGACATTAGGGTGTCTTGGAACACGAGCATTAAATGGCATTATCTCGGTTGTGTTCCCAGCAGTACTGAAATCAGTGGGCAAAACCACTTCCTTTGGCTTCGCTGACACCAGCTTCTTAAGTGACCCCAAACTCAGCAGCAATGGGTTCATCAGCAGCAGGCCAAGATCATATGGGGATACTTTGGATAGACTTCACTTCTCCTTGCTGTAGACGGCTCCATCTCAATTAGTCACAGCAGTCTGCTTGCACAGTCAGGGAGGAGAAATGAACCCTTTCATGGCACAACTCATTCCACACCAAACATTAAAACAAGTCAGATAACTGCACCCAAAAGCCATTTCTCTCCTTTGGTAGAAGAGAGTCTAAGCAGACTAGCTCAGATGCTGACATCTACATTACTCACATTAGGTAAGATGAACCCTACCAGAGGCATCTGCATCCTCACCTTGTTGGGGCAGAAAAAATTCCTCTTGCTCTTCAGGTAGTTTGATAAATTCCCATACTTGCAGTATTCAACAATCACCATCAGAGGCCCTGGACAGAAGGAAAGTGCATTTTGAGCAGCATAAAGCAATACAAGGCAGTGTCAGTTCTGAGAAAAATAGTCTTTCATGCCTGTATATATAACTTGAGTCCAGAATAACTAACAATATGTCTTAATGAAGCAGAAGGCTGATTGAAGGACACTGGACATGTTAGCAAAAGAACACTGTTTCTGGAAATTAGGGAAGGGCTAAATTTTTGATAGCTGGGTCATGAACCTGGGTCATGAGGGTCCCTCCATTTCCTCTTTAGGCAGTCTGCATTCACAATGGAGTCCCACAGCCCACACAAATTTGTTGAACTGAAACAGGTGAAATATCTAAAAGAAATGATCACTCATATTGGCCCTTTGATTTTCTTAGTGGAATATCATGAAGGATTTTGCAACAGTTGCCTTGTGATTCATTGTTCAGGGCTAACAGCTGGTATCTCTTGTTCCCAGCCTTTCCAGATCATGTTTGACTTGAGCTTGAGCAGTGAAGTGAGTGAGATAAAGGACAAGTGTCACGGTTGTAAATTCACACTTCTCATGTTAGTACTAAAAGTAGAGAAAATGTTTAATAACTTGACTAAATGACTGAAAATCTCTTTTTCTCGTCCTCTTTTTTTTTTCACCAACCACAGGATGAGCTCCCATATTTCAAGTTAATAGCTTGACCTCTGGGCAAAAAAACAACATGGCCAACTGGCTGTTACTGGGAGGTGATACAAACTCATTTTCAGTGCAGCGCAGATTTTTTTACCTCCATTTTTTGTGCAAGCTCCCAGCAAATTCACAATATTGAGATGATGACCAATGTGGATCAGGATTTTCAGCTCCGTCATCAGTGCTTTGTACTCGCTTGCTGTGGCCCCTTCTGTAAACACAAAATAAAATCAATGTGAAACGGCAAAAAAATGGTCCTGCTGAGCTTTATAACTTCTTGTCACTTTCTATTGAAATAACCTCCATTACTGGATGTACTTCATGTGTTAATGTTCTTTTTCTATTCCTCCCTGCTCAGCATCCTCTTACATGCAATAAAACCCATAAAAAGAGTTAGGCACTCAACTTCCTCCCAGTAGACTCTGTTATATTTAGAACTGGGAGAAATTTTTTTCACATTAATGGTTTTGTTGTTTCAGCCAAAAAATGAAAGAACAAATAAAAAGGCATTTCAAGACTATGATTAACTCTATCTAGAGTAGATTTCAGCTGACCTGATTTTGGCCATCTAAGGGTTATGTACTAGCCTGAACTGATCAACCTCTCAAGGAGTCAGTGGCAGGAGCAAAACATTTCCAGAGGCTAGTGCAGCCACCAGCTTTAGCCATCTGTGTAGGGAAGAGATGAACCACCTTTATGATGATGATTGTTTGTTTCTGTTCTTTATAGAGGAAGCCTGGAGTATTAAGATAGACCAGGGAAGTAAACTTTAAATTGTTAAAGTTAGGTGACTGCATCTCACCCTTATTGGTTATGATCAATACTAATAGCAATACTATAACAAATCCCACAAGTAAGCCCAGAAGATTCTGTTTAGTGTGGGGTGAAACCTTTAATTCTCTCCGAGACAATTTTTTTACAGAATTTTGTTTTGGTAAGAAAACAATAAAAAACATATTGCTTTGTGTAGACCTAAAAGGATTTTTTCAGTTTAGTGACACTAAGAATGAGACTAGTCCAGTGGAAAGAACCTAGAGCTAGGTCTTAAAGGGCTTGTTTTCAACATCTGAATGGAAACTGATATTCTTGGTGGCCCCACACAAAACCTGTCCTCTATGTGGTGACCCACTATTTATCTGTATAGGTGGTGACACTTTCCCTCCACCTCATGGGAGTTCTGTGGAAACAAAGCCCATTAATGACTGCAAAGTTCATGGATAATCTAGTGAGGACACAAGGAATGGGGCAGATCTCCCTTAACTTTAGATGCCCACAGTGAAGTTGCCTACAGAGCATCTAGTCACCACCGGCTCTCTTCCTAGTCAGCAGAACTAAACAAGTGCTCAGCTCACTATATGCAGGGATCTTTCTGTCTTTGGGTGGGATGAACTGTTGTTTCTCATCACTGACAGTAAAGGGAATTTGAGTGACTAACTCAGATGCAAACAGCTACCCTGCACATACACACATAAATCCCACCATGAAGACTTCTTGCAGCTGCTGTCTGCTCGCACCTATTCCAGGAGCAACCTGTGCTGTTTTGATGGTGCTGGCTGGCACAAGAAACCTGATGATGTACATAAAGAAATGTTGAATCTGGCAAGCCACTCTGCCAACATATACATCTGCATGTTGGCAAAACAATTCAGTCAACCAGGGGTCAGGCAGTGACCCAACTGACAGGCCATCCACTGAAAACAGTGACACAGATGGCTATTGGCCCACTGCTGCAGAAGGTCTGGACAAGGACTAAAGCTTTAGTTTCCTCCCATTCCTCATGCTTGCTGCAGGGTAGTCGTTCACTTGGCATTGGCCAACAGGGTATTTCTGTGCTTCTGCAACGTGGGAGAGGAGAAAGATTTGCAACCCCCTCAGCTGCAAATTACCTCCTTGGGGATCATCCTGGATATCAGAGTAGCATATACCACCCCCTGCTAAAGCATTTGCAATTATATTGCAGAGCAAGCCGGTTGAGGATGATACCAAGAGGGCGTACCCTACACGGAGTACAGCTGCAAGGTCATTGCTGGCAATAGTCTCCTAATGATGCTATTTCAGGTTGAGTGTTGCAGGTACAGCCTGTAGGTCTGAGACTATTCTATGTGCCTCTCCAAGGCTGGAAGTTACATGAGCTCTTGATAACTGATAAGCAAGTAAGCAGCTGTGAAGCTAGGAGCCACTGGGCAAGAGGGATGTATCCAAACTATGCCTGAAGAGAGCCAACTGAGAGTGTTAGGGATCCAAGCCTTAATGGCAGAACAGGGGATGTATCCTGGCAGAGAATGACACTGAAAAGGATTCAAGGATTAAGACAGATAAGCAATGCAGCATAAGCTCCCAGGGCAATGCAAAAAACCAACCAAACAAGCAAACAAAAACCCCCCAAAACCCCCAAACAAACCCTGATATGATCCTTAGACACATAAACAAGGGAAAGCTAAATACATAGGAAGGGATGCCACCAAGTCTCTGGGTTAGGGAATTCAGCCGCAGCTGCTGCAGGCTACTACTATCATCCTGCCTGCTAACTTCCCAAGTGCCCTCTTCAAATTAATTAGGGTCTTTGTCCTTCCTGCTCCAGTGAGAAAAGTGGCAGTCAATAGCTGGGAGGTGATTTTACTTTGGGAAGAGCACTGGTGTATGAAGAGCGCTGGCAAATCCATTACAGAACCTGGGCATCAGCACTAAGCACCATGTGATGAGGCTGCAGACAGTTCAGAGGGGACACACCTGCACAACAGCTCCAAGATTTAAACTGCTCAATCTGTTTAGTTTAATAGGAGAGCCTTCATGAAGAAAAATCATTGTATAATCTAATGGAGTAGGTTAGAATGAGAAATGAAATTCAGACAGATGCAAATTAGACATAAGACAACTGTTTTTAACAATGAGATGATTAATCATCAGAACTAATGACCAAGGAAAATACAAAAGATTCCATCCAAGTGTCTTCACATCAAGGTGGATGTCTTATGTTTCAGCTAAATTTCATTTATGGTGTGCACTATAGGGTATACCTACATACATGCAACGTAGGGTATGCAGGAAATCTGTTTGCCCCTTCTTATCCTACAGAAGTGACTCTTTCATTCTTTCTGGAATTTGAAGTAGTGGAATCAGATTTTTAAAAATATTAGACAATCAGATTCTCACTGCATCTGAAACTTTCTCCTATATCATGTGACAATTTATCAACCTTTTTATTATGAATGTAATTTTTATTTCATTGTTCTGTCATTTCACTTGTGGTGGACCTGAAGCTTTGGGTCCACATTTTGGTGGCTTCAGAGAGTTTTTGGTGGGGGGATAACATCACACATTCTTGCTTTCAACAGAATCATATTAAAAGTGGGATCCTATATAAGGCATCATTTTTTCCAGCCCAGCTCTGCACTAAGATACCTTTCAGCATTTTCACAGCAACTATTCTGCACGTTGGTGATTTCTTAATTCCAAAAGCAGATGCTTGTACCACCTTTCCGAAAGCTCCGTGTCCAAGAGACTTTCCTGTAAAGAAAACAAATTGGAGAGACACATTCTGGTAAAAAAGAAATTTTGTCAGCAAGCGGCTTCATAGATAATGAATTGGAAATGTGCTTTACAATGGGTCCCACATGTATATTTTGAACATATAGATGTTTTAGGCTTTTTGTTTTGTTTGTTTAGGTTTGGTTTTTTTAAGAATAAGCAGACAATCCAGAAGAGAGAGTCGTTGGAGGGAATAAGTGATATGATTGAAAAGGATCCTAAATGAATGCAGCCATTCACTGGAGGTGCACTGGCTTCTGACCCAATTTTTTCAGTCTAGCTCTGCCAGAGACAGATTTGCCCCTCTTTTCCCTGAGGACACTGCTAGTTATGTCCTCAATAACACAGGGCCTCTGCCTAAACTCTCACACACCGAGATGCAGCTTCCCATAGACTGTGGTAATTTTTACAGATGAAATCCTTCCTTCTCAAACAAGGTGTTTTAAAATTGTCTTCATTCCAAGGAGGTGGCAGCAACTCTGCATAGCAACACCTGGAGCATACACACAACCCTCGATGCTCTTCCCTAGCAAGCCCTTGTAGCTTAGAGATCATGGAGTGCTGAGAAGCTGCAAATCTGTACAAATGAGACCTTTATATTTGCAAAATGAGGTTTGTGGTGATTCGGCAAGAGAGTACTTGGAGTGATAAATGATGGGCTTGCTCATGGTAAGTCTGATGCTTCCAGATGTCCAAGGGTAGACATTTGTGCTATATCGTCATCATGCTGCTACTGAGAAGACCCTAGGAGAAGCACCTTGAGGTGGTCAAGAAGGTCTGAAAAGCATCAACAGACTGAGCCTTTGTTTGTGAAAGTAATATTTTTCAGTTACTGCATATAGATAGCATCTTCATTCAGCAGATGTATAAGGGAAAGCAACATTAAGACTAAGGTCTCAGTTCTCTTGGTGAATAGATGTTCTTAGTCCTTAATGTACTGACTGCTCATGGTTTCTACAAGATGAAGTTTCAGTTTGAGGTCCTATAAAACCCATCATACCTTTGTTTAATCCATAACTTTAATCTGTTTCCATCACTGTTAACTCACTTCCCACATCGAGATAACCTACTTAGTCATTATTTGAAAAACATACCAGTTAGCTCATAATGCCACACAAAGCTGCTAACCTTTCATAAAGGAGAATAAGCACTGGAAACAACAATTCCTTCTCTAAACAACGATTGTGATTTAATGGGAAACTGTAATAACACTTCATGTATTAGTCTTTGTTGCTCCACTATTGTTTGTACCATGCTAAATGTTAGAACAGAACAGGGCTGCTTTGATTTTTTAGAGCGTAGATTGAACTCCACAGTTTGGTGTGTAGATTGTGTCTGTGACTCTAACAGATTGCTCTTGCCAAACCCCCTTATGTTGACACACAAAGTCATTACAAAATTATTAAAGGGAGCAATTAAACAGAGGAATATTAAGTTGCCCAACCATCTGAGCAGTCAACTTGTCACAGTCCTCAAGCAGGTGCACTGGCCATGTGTGGGGTAGTCGTCAGGTATGAAATGTTGCAGCAATTACATCCAGACCAAAGAAGCAAAATGCTATACTTAGATTTTCTGCACTTGACTTTGGTTTCCTGGGGCAATTCAGAACCCATTAAAGTAAGCATACCCCTCAGTCAAAGAGTTTTGGATCAGGAGTGTTCTATTTCAGTCACCCTTTAGCAGGGTCCTTCAAGCATGTCAGTTGCTGGACTGGGGCATCAGCAAAAACCCCTTGCAGACACAGCTCCCCTGTCTGTGGGAAGGCAGAGGCTCAAAGGTGTGTTCGGTTCTCAGGTCCCTTGCCTCAGTTTGAGTCATCTGGAGTTTCCCCACATGTGGCTTCATGTTTTCCATTATGTTACATACCACAGCTCTGCACGTGGAGGGAAGGGAATGCGCTCTGCTGGGCGCTGTGGGCTTGCAGTGCACAGGAGGGAGCGGGGCTCAGGACGCCGTCTACCACTGCCGTGTTTGACATTGCACTGGAGCCATGTGGCAACACTCCCTCGGGGTCCTGCACCACAGCATCAGCAGTGTGTGACCTCTCACAGATTTGGAAGGTCAAGACCAAGAGTAAGGTGAGCAATGCACAATAGCTCAGCTAACGCTTATGCCGGACTGCAACGTTATCGCTGACCACACTGACAGTGATTTATAGCATTTTTCTGCCTAATGAAAAGACAACATTTGGCTCTCAATCAGACCAATAAATTCTGAATGTTAATTATCCTGACTTCAGTGGTGCCCATATGAAATTTCCTGTAACATCTGTAGCTCTTACAGATGAAGGGGGAATCCTGTTATATAAGCACTACATCACAGCCGTAGGCTGTATGCATGCACATAGCAAAGGAGATGTGGGCTGAAAGGAAAGACTTATTTGCAAAAGTTACAATAAATACGTATCCTGGAGGATAAATAGGTGGAAAGAGAAAAACAGACATATCTGATGCTGGAAAGGGTTGCATTTCAAAGTAAAAATATTTGTAAAAAACCATAGAAGCACAATTTGTGTTTGTGAGACAGTAATCCTCAGAGACTGCCAATGTTACTCAAAGACTGAGCCAACTGCCATGTAAGCAGGACTTGCACTGAGCTAATCTAGCATACTGCACATACCCAATTTCTCTGAATCTGGTTCTCATTCATTGTCAGCATTCTGTATTTGTTTACATCAGTTCTTCTACTTTTAACTCATTCTCTGGTCATCATTCCTTACCTCCAGACTCCAAACACCAATCTTGCAAAACGTGGATTTTTCCTTGGTGTTTACATTCCATTTCGGCTTTACACACAAGTAAAGCATTGTATAATCCAGCTATCACATTATCTGCACATCAAGCTCTTGGTCCATCATTGCAAGACCACTATTTGAAGATTGAAGACACTCCAGCACAAGGTTATGTTTCAGCATTCCCAGAATTGTGTATGACAATTATAGATCGCTAGCAATGTACTTCAGCTGTGCTTATCCACATCTGTTCACCTTGTGACTTCTAGCAAGTGAATTAAGTGTGATCCTAATTGTACGCATGTTTTAATCACCCTCTGTACCACATCCCCAGAGGACAGAAGAATTCTGATACAGCTCCTAGCTAAAAAAGCAAGGATTTTCTAGTCCTTGCTGTAGGACAAATCTAATGCATGCCTGAAAGAACAATAGTCTGAGCTTGTTACTGATATTTTAATGTTGACCCTCTTGCTAAAATCTGTGTGGTTTCTGGAGGGCTTCCTCAACTTCAAAATCTGTTCCCTACCTTCCTGCCCTCCTTGTCAGCCCCACGCTGGGCTAAGTAAGGAACACTCCCAAATGCATGCCTTTCACTGGAGCATGTGTTGGTGAGCTACCTGCAGGTTCAAAGTTTCCATATTTATTTATTTATTTATTTATTTATGGACTCATGTCACATTCTTACGCTTTATGGTGCACGGACAAGAATGTTTATAAATCTGCAACACAGAAGGAAAACAAGGAGAGTGTGCTGGAGAGAAGAGGAAAGGGATAAACAGGGAGGGGCACAGGGTGCAGTGTAAGGACCTATTTCTGCATAGGTTTTTTGCCAGATGAGCACATAACCAGGTTACAAGGGAAAAAAATGACAGTAAATGCCAAAGGTCAGGCTCCTGAGTCTAGAGAGGGGAGCATCCAAGTCAGTGGTCTGATTGGGAAGCCTTTGGTTGCCCTGTTTTTATGTTCTGAGTAAATCAGTCTGCAAAAAAAAAAGAGTGCAGCATTATAGTCTGTATTTTGGTGTTCCTACTTGTAATAGTCTGTTAGAAAATCATTGTCTCAACCTTGTCATTAAGGACATGACACCCCCAGTTAGACTATAGGGTCCTTTCTTATGCATTTGATGCGGCCTGGGAGCAAGACTCATCCTGACAAGCCTGTTGCAGCAAAGTTATGATATTATGAGAAAATCTCTAGGGTAACAGTAAAACACAATTTCCACTTTCTGAGACTTTTAGCTCACACTAAACCTGGCAGTATGTTGTCCTGCGTGTCTAAAACACACCCAGCTCCTCTTTACCTGCACAAGTACATCTCACTTGATCGTGGCAAACCCAGTGTGAAGTATGCCAATATTACCTAGTTTAAGCCTTTCTCTTGCAATCTCCCACTTGCTGGCATCATAAGGCAGACGTTCACATTGCTCATCTAAGGGGACTTCATCAGGATCCATTATGATTGACAGGTAATGATTGGTCTTCATTTCAGAGGAATAAGGCTAGAAAACAAAGAATACGGCAAAATGTAAAAGACAATAAGGGTATCTGTCAGCACTTTCCTGTTTGGATCAAGGGTTTCAAGTTGATTCTGTCCACAGGGCTGCTTATTTCACAGTCCAATAGATGGCTTCGTTAAGTTCCCTTCGACTTTTTAAAATATTGTGAGACTTTTCATGTAAAAGAAACTATGTTCTCTAGCTTTCCTCTTATGTGATATATTGGTTTCTTCAATGAAATCCTGTTATGATACAGGGCCTCTACACAGTCCAAAGAAATATTTTCAACAAATGACTAAACATTGTTGATAAAAATAACTTTCCTTCATGATTGTGCGAAACAAGAAGTGGCCATATGCAACAGATGGACTTCAACTGCCAGTGTTTATTTTTTTCCATATACCCAGCAAAGATAGGTCATATGTGGTTAGAAGTTGTGCAAGACTAGTCGTCAGGAGACCAGACATTAAACATTGCAGAAACTGTTTACTAATTTTCAGAATTTTTTATTTCTTTGGTATTATTTCTGACAAGTTTACTGAAATTATATGAGTTTGTAGGAATTCATAAACACCCCGACTCAAACACGTAATTTCAAATGGACTTGCCAGAAGCTCAGTTTCTGCTGAGCAAATGGATTATCATGAGCAGTGCTAATACACTTCACATGAGAAGTGTAAGGAAAGATGAACCTAATTCCAAAGTTTTCTGTAGTCCATCAATTTGAAACATATTTTCCTTCAAAGAGTACCTAGATTGCTACTCTAATCTATTGGACTTTTCTTGACACAGGAGTATTTATATTTCTATAGAAAAGTCTAGTGTTTGCTCTAATTTCCCAGCTATTACTTGAAATTTATGAAAAATCTGTTGAACTGAGACCCTTCATGGTGCTTTTCCTAAACTCATGGAAACAGCACACAGGCATATACACAAACACACAGATATATCTACATAGTCTTTTGCTGTTGCTTTAACTGCCCCCTGTGACTTTCAACTTTTCTCCTCTACAGCCTAATATGTCCCCAATACTTGCATTTCCAGGCATTGGTTTGAGAAGGATACTACCGTCTGTATATGCGTTGGTTACAAAAATAACCAGACTGAAATGACAGTAGCTAACAGCTCCTGTTTCAGTTGCCTTTCACGATCCCAAGTACACAGAAGGTTAGTCCCAAGAAGGATTACACTGACGCTTGGGAAAAAGTCAGGTGGCATAAAGCCTGGCTCCAAACCGTCCACTGACCCTGGACAGGACATGGATAAGAGGGATATGGATAGAAACAGAAACATGTACGGTGCTCCAAAAAGAACATTCTTGATAGAGACTTGTGTACCAGACTGCTCTTGCCAATCACTTTAGAAGAGCTTTTAAGTGGACCCATCCTAGGAAGAGCAGTAGGGGAATGGGAAGGTGCAGAGAGTTTCCTCCATTTCTTTATTCAGATGCACTGAATATCAAATCTTTGTCGCAATTAGAGATTTGAAAACAACATTTTGAACTATGAAGAATTGTTAAGTATATAATTTGTCCCTTTACGCATAACTGACAGGCTTTAAAGAGAATGCTCTCAGAGAGCGTAAAAGTATTTTTTTTTTCTGTTGTGGCAAGGTAATTTGTACAAAATTTACAAAATTTAATTTAGAGCTAATTCCAGACATAAATCCTAGAGAGTAAGGATTTGTAATAGAAACCCAGAGAAGACCATAAACATAGACCAAGGGTGTGGAGCACAGGTTTTAGGAGGAGCGGCTGAGGGAGCTGGGGTTGTTTAGTCTAGAGAAAAGGAGGCTGAGAGGAGACCTTATCACTCTCTACAACTACCTAAGAGGAGGTTGTAGTGAGGTGGATGCTGGCCTCTTCTCTAAAGTAACAGGTGATAGGACAAGAGGAAATGGCCTCAAGTTGTGCCAGGGGAGGTTTAGGCTAGATATTAGAAAAAATTTCTTCACTGAAAGAGTGATCAGGCATTGGAACAGGCTGCCCAGGGAAGTGGTGGAGTCACCATCCCTGGAGGTGTTCAAGAAACGTGTAGATGTGGTGCTTAGGGACATGGTTTAGTGAGTTAGGTGGTGTTGGGTTGATGGTTGGACTTGATGATCCTTGGGGTCTTTTCCAACCTTAATGATTCTATCTCAGACTCAGGATTTCTATCTCAGACTAGCTGGAAAGGCTCATCTAGAAAGAAGCCTCCACATGTCATCTAGTTAAAATCCCTTGTTCCACAGCAATGATGGTTATTTTTATTATTGTTTAACAATCTAACAAGCAAATGTCAAATTCTGGTATTTTAGCAAATAAAACAAAATCTGCAACCCTTTACTACGTTTAAAACTTACGTTTTTCCAAGGGTCTGTGGTCATGTTAAGAACTGCTTCATCATTACTGGTGTGCAATCAGAACTGGTCCCACCTGCTTTGTAATTTCTCTATAGCTACAAAGATTCTCCACAGCTTCAGCTGACCTCAACTTTTCTCTCTCCAAAAGCTTCCATGCATTTCTTCTTATGAATGTTTGTGGCAGTAGGAAGGCAGGAAGAGTGACTGCTGCTGTACTGCCCTGGTTTGGAGATCTGCTCCTGCATTCCCATTGCTCTATAGAAGTTCTCAGTGTAAAACCTAAGATACAGGCAGGCCTTAATGCAAGCTGAGATAAAATCGTCTGGTGGGCTGCAGCCAACCTTTAGCAATCATCACAGAGCTCAGCCAGCTGGAACACGCTCAGCTGTGGCGGCTGTGAACTGGTCCCCGTGGCACGGCACAGTGATACCTGCAGTACCTCTCCACTGGGTAAGGGAGGGCAGCCAGGGCTCTGCGTCACTGTGGTGGGGATGTGGGGGAGAGGGGGATGTGCAGCCACTCCTCATCTCACATCCTACAGTGCACCCCATCGTCCCAATACCTGCCTTGTCTCAAATCCACCTGCTCCTGCAAGTTGCTCGGAGATCTTTCTGCAGTACCGAAGAACTGTGTTTTCTGCTTATGAGAGTTGCTGTGGTTTAACCTGCACACACCACGCTGTCAACAAAATGGTGCTTTAAGCCATCATGGTCAGCCTTCAACAAGAAGGAGGGTCAGCCCCAGGGGCAGTTAACATTATCATGCTGATGCATGGTAATCTGCTCTAGAGGCTGCACCACCAAAATTACTTCAGTAAAATATCACTTTGCAAGCGATGTAATTATACCAGACACTTTGTGCAAACCAGACTCCAGTGCGCTCTGGGAAGATCTGTCATTCCCACTCACTCAGATGTTCAAAGACATTAAGATGCCAAACTCACAGCTTTTAAGGGAATGGGGATGCCTTTGGTGGGAGTCAGACATCCAAATGCTTGTGAGTCTCAGAGCCTTGCCCCGACCCAGGCTTTGCTTCTGAGCTTACTCATACTTGGCCGTGTGAGTCACAGTTCCCTGGGCACCCATCAGCAGTTTGGTGATTGCACAAGGAACAAAGGCGAAGCAGTAAATGAATCAGATTTTTTTTGTGGTAGACTCAGCAATCCCAGTGGCCTGGGAAGGATTTTCTAACATGAGGCAAGGGCTGGTAAGGAGAGGCAGATGCCACCAGGAGCTCCCCATCTGTTCTTACCGTCTTCAGCTTGCGAATGAAGAGGGTCAACAGGAGCCAAAAGAGTGTCGCAGCCACGCAGGTACAGGTCAGGGTTATCAGCTCCAGGTTTGACCTCTCTGATGTCCCTGGGAAAATCAAGCAACCAACATTTTAGAATATGACCTGCAAAGCAAGGGCACTTTATTTTTATTTGCCATTAAAATAAAATACCAGGAAGGACCAGCTTCTTTCAATGGGGTATTAATCTCTGTTTGGACTGGCTCACAGACCCTGGAAAAAAAACATTGTTCCCAGCAAAGCTGTTGTATTGAACATACCAAACGGCATTTGATCCATCTGTAAGATTTTCACTAAAAAGTCAGCTTTTCTTTGGGGTCCAGGAGGTGAAGTAAATCAGGTTGAGGATGGCCAGTCAGGTAATAATTTCATTTTGAGATGGAAATTCATCTGCAGGATATTTTAAGCCAAATTTTCTCTGTGTGAGAATGTGTGTGGGTCTGCTCATGCAGTTTCACCCCTCCATCCCCACTACAACAGTGAAACCCATCTGGCCAAGCCCACATCTGAGAGAGGAGCAGAGGTCTCAGAAATTCTCAGTCCCCAGCAGCCTTGGGAGAGGACAGGGCTGCATGGAGGGGACATGCAGGAGAAGCTCCAGGGAGGGCTTGTGCTGGTGCTGGTGTAGACACTGGTGAATCCAGGTGTGACCCCAGGGCATGCTGCAGTGCTGCTGCTTGGATTTTGCTGTCCAGGACATTCCTTGGGCACTGCTCTGCCCCAGCTCAGTGAGCTCTTCCGTGCCGATGGCTGAGCCCTGCCACCTGCACTTCCATCCCAGACATGCTGGAAACCACCAGCTCTCACTAAAAACCTCTCTGGGGAGGATCTGGAGGCTCCCTTGGAGGCTCATGGTGCAGCTGGCTGCAGTCCATGAGGTCTCCATCATATGGCCTGGATGGACCTGGTCTGGCACCAGTGAGCTCAGCTTGTGCAAAGCATGGCTCAAGGATCTTGATCTTAATCCCCACCAAGCACTGTGGCCAGAAACCTGAGGTGCAGGACCCAGCGCTCCTTCCAACCTGCTGGTTCCCTTACAGGGTCTGTGCCCTCAGGTCTCTTGATGGTCACACCAGCAGCTTGGGGCCAGGCTCCCCAAGGGGACACGGGTTCCTCTCTGTCCCCAGCAGCACCTCGCAGAACCCAGCTGGCAGGGAGCTGGGAGAGCTCTCCAAACCAGGGAACAAATTCAGCACAGAAAGGAAAAAAAATAAAACACAACTGAAAATGGAGCAGCAAGAAAACACGAACATTAGAAATCTGGAGAGTATTAGAGCCCACTGACAGATCTTTTAAAAAGCCAAAATAAAATTCACTTCAGACTGCTACTTAGGGACTTGTAAAATGGTTTCTGAGCAGTCTGTTTTGCAAATTCTGTGATCGTGTCAAAATACCACACTTCCCACAATATGTTTTCCATCTGATTGGTAGTGATTGCAAAAAAACTCCTCATGCTCTGCCTCTTATTCTGATACACGCTCCAGAGAGAGAAAACGAGAGGACAAGGAGGAATAATTCTGAACATGATTTCACAGTGGGTTTGTCAACTGCTCTTGCAGCACTTTCAGACCCTGGGCAGCTCGCTGTTACTCTTGACACATAAAAAAGGGATGATTGATGTCTTACTGGTGGGCTACCGGGTAATCCAGAGGGATGTGCTGCCTGGTTTTAGACAAGGCTGCAGAGCTTTGTTCAGAGGTTGGATTGCTTCCTGTAGCTGTGGCTTAACTACCATAATATCTTCCCTCTCTAAAGGTGATAATCAGATTTGCATTTGTGCTCTATATCTAAGATTCCTCTGGCGTGTGCATTCTGGAGCTTTGAGAATAAAGCTCATTGAAGAAAAATATGACTGCAACTACAAATGGCCATGTAAAGTACCTGCTTCTCAAAAATACCAAGAGTGTTATTTTTTTACAAATATTTGTTTAAAGGCTTGATTTAGATATGGGACATAGTGACGGCATAAATAATACAGCTAATGCAGCTTGCCTATCCTGTGGCATCAGGCTTTTCTTTTATGTATGGATACTCTTCTCTTGCTTCTAAGCAGCACCCATGCAGATGGTGAGTAATATTTTCTGACATTTATTCAGCAAAACCTGGAGGGGCTGAAGGTTCACTTGTTGACATTGCTCCATATGGCAGGGCTCAGAAAACCCATAAGGCACAGTACATCCAGTCCTGGGGTGGAAGGCAGCAAGTCCATAACTGCTACCGCAGCAAGTCCATAACTGCTACCTCATGCTGCCCAGGAGTTAGTGAAGAGACGTGAAGGTGCTGTCCTTGAAATGTCTGAGTTAGGCAACCAGAAGGCATTTATCCAGGCTGGCATTGGGCTGGGTTATCAGACACCAGATGCCTTGTCTTGCTCAAAGCCTTGCAGCCAGAGCTGGCTGAGCGCCTCTCAGCTGGGTAGGAAGGGGTTTGATTTGAGGCAGAACAGGCTGGAACACTCAGAAGAAAGCTTAGGATTAGCAGAGTTTGGAGAGGCTGTAAGCAGGACCAAATCCCTCTCTCTGCCCAGTAGCCCAAGATTTCTGGCTCCCCTGTACATCCTTCACAGAACTTCACCCACCTGCCACCTCATTAGACAGAGACTTTCTGCCATGTGCAACTCTACCCCATCCTCCTGACTCACTGCAGCAAGCAGTGGCCCCCTTCCTGACCCAGAGCCCCTCAGAAAGCCCCCCACACTATACTGTGTCTCTGTAGTGCTGCCAGAGGGATGAGGAGGGGGTAAGTGAAGAAGTGCCACTGGCAGCAGCTTCTCTCTCTCATAATCTACAAGAGCCACCAGGACTGTGCAGGCATGCAGTGACGAGAATCTGGACTAATGCACTGACCCTTCCAGGCACGAGATCAAGCCTTGGGATGGCACAGGCTCTGTCATTAGGATTTCAGCTTTGAATGTCAAGGTGCAGCTCTGTGTCTGGTGTCAACCAGTGAAAAAGCAATGCCTGGGGCATCAACACCACTCTGCAGCACCCAAAGGGTCCCTTATCCCTACACCAATGTGAGCTGCCCTGATTCATCCATGTGATCCCACAATTACACCAGTGCAGCACTGGGATGGGTGCTCAGAGATGCTGAGGATTTTCCATCCTTGGAGGTTTTCACAACCTGGTCAGACAAAGCCATCACTGACTGGATGTTGGTCATGGTCCTGGTTTGAGCTGAGGCTAAGCTAGAAACCTTCAGGGCTTCCTTCCAATCCCCTTTCGTGGTTCTCTGAGTTAACAGGAGTCTAGGAGTCTAAGTGCCATATTCTCTCTTACAGTCACCCACATAACGCAGGCTGAAACTCATTCAGTAGCTGAGGGAATTCCAGTTAAACTCCATGGAAGTTTTCCTGATGATTTCAGACTCAGTGACCCAAAAGGTAGAATAACCTTTTTAGATACAAAGTCAGAAAGGTAGATAGACAGAAAAACAGTCAGTTATTTAAAAAGGGAACATCCTTTTCATAGTGTCAGAATAGTTCAGTGAATTCTTAACAAATGTGATGTTTTCCTTTCTCATCAGCAGGGTTCCCATTAAGTCATCAAGCATCAGCTTTAAGACAGTGCATGTTGCTGTATTAATTTGCTTGTTATACATCCAGATTTCAGTGAGCATGAGCTGTAAAAGATGCTGCTTCCTTTGTCAATACATCCCCTTCAAATGGTGCAGCACCTTTGCAACCAGCTCTATCGTGGGCTCCCATTGAGAGGGGGTGCGAGGGTCCCCAGGAGGAGAAGCAGGGCAAAGCTTTCATAGCAAGCATCCCACTCTGCAAGCAGGGATGACACTGTGCAGTCAGATGTCCCCCGAAAGGAGAGTTGTCCAAGAGAGACTGTCCAGCAGCTTGTGTCCTCAGGTTTTAAGGGACATAGTCCACTCTGCCTGCTGGGTGCTCTGGCAGCCATTTGTTGTTCCTGTTCAGCCCTTGCAGACTCACTGCCTCTTCAGTTCCTCGGCCAAGAGCAAGTGGACAGCTTGCTGTGACATGTCGACAAACACAGTCCCTCTCCTCCTCAGATAGTCTGGCAAACACAGCTTCCAAACCAAACATGTGTGGCGATTATTTAAAGATGGCCCTTGGATTCCACCATCCATTCATCCATCTCGGATACAAAAATAACACATTGTTTTATCTGTGAGTATAAGAATGTTTTTTCAGAGGAAATAAAGAGAGCAGACAGTTTCCTTCCTGACTCATTCACAAACTACTCTTCCAATCTGCTAAACACGGCCATCGACATAAGGCGCTGCTCCACTCCCTTTGATCAGCTGCCTTGCACTCCGAGAGCTGCTGGGGACGGAGGGAAAGCTTTGGTGCTCACAGTGGCAGTTGCATGGTCTGTATTTCTCAGAAAGAAAAGCAAGTGGCAAAGCCTAGAGAGAGCCCCACGTTTAAGCCCTGATCTCATCCCTCCAGGCTCAGGGATGGAGTGAGAGATTGCTGTTCCCTGGGAGAAGGACAAACACTCCAGTGCAGGTGAAAAAAAACTCCAGTGATTCCACTTCAGGCAGTAGGAAGAGAGAGTGTGGAAAGGCATTTTCCTTGATCATAGCAGATAAGACAAATTCTCTCTCTTTTTCTCATACAGTCTCAAAGCTATATATTTTAATGTGGTAGACTTCATCTCCTGTTTATCTAAGAGCTCCCACAGGAGTCACACAAGAATATTGCCAGTGGTCCCCCAGGACATGTAACCAGAGAAGCAGCCTTCCTAATTGCTGTCTTTCCTCTTCTCTGGATCATGGACAAGGAGATACAGCTTCCTAGAAGCCATCTGACAGAACGCTTGTGGTTGTAATAAACAGCCAAGAAACAATGATGTTAAAATCAATACAATAATGAATTACTTTGTCCAGGACTGTCAATTAGTACTGTGCATTGGACAGCAAGCACTTAGGCACAAGTTATTATTTTAGCTATTATATCAGCCATAAAAAGCTCTAGCATTATTCATAAGCAGATGGGTGTTTTTAAATCCTTAATTACACCAGTTGGGCCAGCCCACAAGTACCTATACTTTATCTCTGGCCTTCTAAAGCAAAAAACATTGTTGTATCATCAACAACCACAATTAACTGAGACTGCTACCCCACTCATGGCAGAAAATGAACACTGATTTACTAGCTGTAATGGTCCTCTGCTGTAGGGTAGTATTCAAATACTCATAGAATCACAGAATCATTAAGGTTGGAAAAAACCTCAAGGATTATCAAGTCCAACCATCAACTCACACCACCTAACTCATAAACCACGTCCCGAAGCACCACATCTACACGTTTCTTGAACACCTCCAGGGATGGTGACTCCACCACTTCCCTGGGCAGCCTGTTCCAATGCCTGATCACTCATTCAGTGAAGATTTTTTTTCTAAAGAAACCTAAACCTAAACCTAAAACCTAAGCCTAAACCTCTCCTGGGGCAACTTGAGGCCATTTCCTCCTGTCCTATTACTTGTTACTTTAGAGAAGAGGCCAGCACCCACCTCACTACAACCTCCTTTTAGGTAGTTGCAGAGAGTGATAAGGTCTCCTCTCAGACTCCTCTTCTCTAGACTAAACAACCCCAGTTCCCTCAGCCGCTCCTCCTAAGACCTGTGCTCCAGACCCTTCACCAGCTTCGTTGCCCTTCTCTGGACCTGCTCCAGCACCTCAATGTCCTTCTTGTGGTGAGGGGCCCAAAACTGAACACGGTATTTGAGATACAGACTCACCAGTGCCGAGTACAGGGGCACAATCACTTCCCTAGTCCTGCTGGCCACACTATTTCTGATGCAGGCCAGGATGCCGTTGGTCTTCTTGGCCACCTGGGCACACTGCTGGCTGATGTTCAGCTGGCTGTCAACCAGCACCCTCAGGTCCCTCTCTGCTGGGCAGCTTTCCAGCCACTCTCCCCCGAGCCTGTAGCGTTGCAGGGGGTTGTTGTGACCAAAGTGCAGGACCCAGCATTTGGCTTTATTGAACCTCATACAATTGGCCTCAGCCCATCGGTCCAGCCTGTCCACATCCCTCTGCAAAGCCTCCATACCCTAAAGGAGATACTCAGTAGTATTCAGACATATTTAGCAATTGTATGAGAACATCCACAAAGACATAATGCCTGCCTGAGAGACCTGGTGGTAGTCAAAAAGAGAAACTAAATGCATTTAGGACTATTTACTTAACAAATGAGATCAATAAGACAGGTTATGTCAAATTAAATTCATACATGGCACCGACTTATATGGAGAATGTCAACTTACTTGCCTTGTCTCATAATGTATGAACCAAAAGAGTATTCAATGAAACTGAAAAGTGACTGAATAAAGCTTATTTTTATGCAATGTAAAATTATTTGATAGAAGTCAGTGCCACAGGCCTGAGTCAAGGTTGGCAGAAGGCAGAACAACGCTGGGCATCTAAATGAATAGCAAAATAACTCAAGTAATGGTTACACAAATAACTATAGCATACCTAGTTCTTACAAGTACTTATGAAAAATGCATGTGTAGCTATTGCTAGGTTAAAATCTTCTAGCTCAATTTGGCAGTTCACTTTACATTGAAAATAAACAATGAAAATATCTCAGGCCTCTAATTTCTTTGGAATTAACCTGAAATGGGAAAATGCGTGAGTAGGAGTGTTCCTTATTCTGTTTTCTGTTTGTTTTGATGATACTAAAATTACATTTGTCTTCTACCCTGACCTGATCTTTGTTGGGTTGAAGCAATTCTTTTTAGGTCAGTGTAAACACGCTCTGAGTTAGCATTTCCTCCTAGGCTTCCTTTCCAACCTGGTATGCTTCCCTTGCTAGGACTTCCTTCAAACTGCTGCCTTCAAAGATCACCGCATGACCCCCAAGGCATATGCCCGCCCTTCCAGCCTGAGTAACAGCATCACCGTGGCAAGTTTGCTTTACACATTTAATTTCATGCTTTACCTTGTACTGTGACATATGCCGCACTCTCCACAGATCCTTTTAAGTTGGTGGCTATACACTGGTAAAGTCCTTCATCCTCCTCTTTTACTCTTTCAATAAACAGCATTCGGCTTCCGGGCCCTAAAATTATTCCTGTGAAATGAAATATTTTGCAATGAGAGGGAGCCAGGATATAAACAAAAACAGGCCCTTGTGTAATACTATCTGCTTCAAGTTCTTCTCAAAAGTAATCCGAGACAGACTGCACAGCACAATGTTATCTGCAGGAAAGCCAAATATACTTGGATGTTTCGGGCATCTTTTGGAAATCAGTGTTTACAAAGCACTTGTGTGAATGAAAAAGTTCAGTCTAAGGGAATGATCTTGGGAACACTTGATATAATGTATCTAGATTAGCACTTTGCCTACACTTTCATAGAATCAGAATGGTTTGGGTTGGACAGGACCGTAAAGATCGTCGAGTTCCAACCCCGCTGCCATGGGCAGGGACATCTCCCACTAGACCAGGTTGCTCAAAGCCTCATCCAGCCTGGCCTTGAACACCTCCAGGGATGGGGCATCCACAGCTTCTCTGGGCAACCTGTTCCAGTGTCTCACTACCCTCACAGTGAAAAATTTCTTCCTTATGTCTAATCTAAACCTCTTACAGTTTAAACCCATTAACCCTTGTCCTATCACTACATGTCCTTCTAAAATGTCCCTGTTCATCTTTCTTGTAGGCCCCCCCTAGTACTGGAATGCGCCTCTAAGGTCTCACTGGAGCCTTCTCTTCTCCAGGCTGAACAACCCCAACTCTCTGAAGATGGTCAGAAAGCTGGAGCACCTCCTGTACAAGAACAGGCTGAGAGAGTTGGGAGAGAGAATCACAGAATCATAGAATGGTTTGGGTTGGAAAGGACCTTAAAGATCATCTAGTTCCAACCCCCCTGCCATGGGCAGGGACACCCTCCACTAGACCAGGTTGCTCAAAGTCTCATCCAGCCTGGCCTTGAACACCTCCAGGGAATGGGGCATCCACAGCTTCTCTGGGCAACCTGTTCCTGTGTCTCACCAGCCTCATAGTGAAAAATTTCTTCCTAATGTCTAGTCTAAATCTGCCCTCTTTTAGCTTATACCCATTACCCCTTGTCCTCTCACTACACTCTCTGATAAAGAGTGCCTTCCCATCTCTCCTGTAGGCCCCCTTCAGGTACTGGAAGGCTGCTATTAAGTCCCCTTGAAGCCTTCTCTTCTCCAGGCTGAACAATCCCGATTCTTTCAGCCTGTCCTCATAGGGGAAGTGCTCCAGCCCTCTGATTAATTTTGTGGTTCTCCTCTGGACTCTCTCCAACAGGTCCAGGTCTTTTTTATGATGGGGGCCCCACATCTGAACACAGTACTCCAGGTGGGGTCTCACAAGAGCAGAGTAGAGGGGGAGAATCATCTCCTTTGATATGCTGCTAATGCTTCTTTTGATGCAGCCCAGGACACGGTTGGCTTTCTGGGCTGCAAGCGCACACTGCCGGCTCATGTTGAGCTTCTCATCCACCAATACCCCCAAGTCCTTCTCCTCAGAGCTGCTCTCTAACCATTCTCCGCCCAGCCTGTATTTGTGCTTGGGATTGCCTCGACCCACGTGCAGAACCTTGCACTTGGCCTCGTTAAATTTCATGAGGTTTGCATTGGCCCACCTCTCAAGCCTGTCCAGGTCCCTCTGGATGGCATCCCTTCCCTCCAGCGTGTCCATCACACCACACAGCTTGGTGTCATTGGCAAACTTGCTGAGGGTGCACTCCATCCCACTGTCCATGTCTCTAACAAAGATGTTAAACAACACTGGTCCCAGTACTGACCCCTGAAGAACACCACTTGTCACTGGTCTGCACTTGGACATTGAGCCATTGACCACAACTCTTTGAGTGCGGCCATCTAGCCAGTTCCTTATCCAGCGAGTGGTCCTTCTGTCAAATTCATGTCCCTCCAACTTAGAGACAAGGATGTCATGTTGGACTGTGTCAAAAGCTTTGCACAAGTCCAGGTAGATAATGTCTGTTGCCCTTCCTCTATCCACCAGCGCCGTGGCTCTGTCATAGAAAGCCACCAAATTCGTCAGGCACTATTTTCCTTTGATGAAGCCGTGTTGGTTGTCATCAATAACCTGCTTGTTATCCATGTGCCTTAGCATAGATTCCAGGAGGATTTGCTCCGTGATCTTGCCAGGCACAGAGGTGAGACTCACTGGCCTGTAGTTTCCCAGGTCTTCTTTTCCTTTTTTAAAAATGGGGGTTATGTTTCCCCTTTTCCAGTCTGCGGGAACTTCACCAGAGTGCCACGACTTCTCAAATATGATGGATAGTGGTTTGGCAACTTCATCTGCCAGTTCCTTCAGGACCCGTGGATGTATCTCATCAGGTCCCATGGACTTGTGCACCTTCAGGTTCTTTAGATGGTCTCAAACCTGATCTTCTCCTACAGCTGGCAGTTCTTCCTTTTCCCAGTCACTGCCTTTGCCTTCCGCAACCTGGGCAGTGTGGCTTGAGCTCTTGCCAGTGAAGACTGAGGTAAAGAACTCGTTAAGTACCTCAGCCTTCTCAGTATCCTGGGTCACTAGGTCTCCTGCTTTATTCTGGAGGGGGCCCACAGTTTCCCTAGTCCTCCTTTTATCATTGACATACCTATAGAAGTTCTTCCTGTTACCCTTAACGTCCTTGGCCATATTTAATTCTGTTTGGGCTTTAGCTTTCCTAAACTGATCTCTGGCTTCGTGAACAGTGTCTCTGTATTGTCCCCAAGCTACCTGTCCTTGCTTCCACCCTCTGTAGGCTTCCTTTTTTGTTAGAGTTTGCTCAGGAGTTCCTTGTTCATCCATGCAGGCCTCCTGGCATTTTTGCCTGCCTTCCTCTTTGTTGGGATGCATTGTCCCTGAGCCTGGAGGAAGTGATCCTTGAATATCAGCCAGCTTTCTTGGGCCCCTCTTCCCTTCAGGGCTTTATCCCAAGGGACTCTTCCAAGCAGGTCCCTGAAGAGGCCAAAGTCCACTCTCCTAAAGTCCAGGGTAGAGAGTATGCTGTGCACCCTCCTCACTGCCCTGAGGATCTTGAACTCCACTGTCTCATGGTCGCTGCATCCCAGGCTGCTCTTGAGTTCCACATTCCCCACCAGCCCTTCCTTGTTGGTGAGAACAAGATCCAGCATAGCCCCTCTCCTGGTTGGCTCCTCTATCGCTTGGAGAAGGAAGTTGTCATCAACACATTCCAGGAACTTCCTGGCCTGCCTATGCTGTGCTGTGTTGTTCTTCCAACAGATATCAGGGTGGTTGAAATCCCCCATGAGGACCAGGGCTTGTGAGCGTGAGGCTGCTCCTATCTGTCTGTAGAGGGCCTCATCCACTTGCTCTCCCTGGTCAGGTGGCCTGTAGCAGACCCCCACTACAATGTCCCCTGTCCCTGCCCTCCCTTTGATCCTGACCAACAGGCTCTCTGTTGGCTCCTCATCTGACCCCAGGTGGAGCTCCATGCACTGCAGCTGGTCTTTGACATAGAGGGCAACACCCCCTCCTCGTCTCCCCTGCCTGTCCTTCCTAAAGAGCCTGTATCCCTGCATTCCAACACTCCAGTCCTACTATCCATCCCACCATGTCTCCGTAATGCCAATAAGATCATAAACCTGCAGGCGTGCACACATCTCCAGCTCCACTTGTTTATTCCCCATACTATGTGCATTTGTATAGAAGCACTTATGTTGGGCTTCCAAGGAGGCTGGACCTCCTGTGTGCTGCCCTCCAGCCACCCTCATGCCAGCCTGTGAACCTTTTCCAGGCTCTGGGCATTTGTTGCTGGCTTTTCTGTCGTTAAATACCTCTTGCTTGTTGCTCATACTGCATGCACTAGTGTAGATGCACTTGAGCTGAACTGTAGAGTTCACTCAAACCCTCAGCATGCCACCCCTGGGCTTGTCTGTAATGGGCCTGGGTTGTTCAGCCTGGAAAAGAGAAGGCTCCAGGGAGACCTTAGAGCACCTTCCAATGTTGAAAGGGGGCTACAAGAGAGATGGGGAGGCACTCTTGATCAGGGGGTGTAGGGATAGGACAAGGGGTAACGGTTTTAAGCTGAAAGAGGGTAGATTTAGATTAGATGTTAGGAAGAATTTATTTACTGTGAGGGTTCTGAGGCAGTGGAACAGGTTGCCCAGAGCAGTTGTGGATGCCCCATTCCCTGGAGGTGTTCAAGACCAGGCTGGATGAGGCTTTGAGCAACCTGGTCTAGTGGAGGGTGTCCATGCCCATGGCAGGGGGGTTGGAACTAGATGATTTCTAAGGTCCCTTCCAACCTAAACCATTCTATGATTCTGTGATTTTGTGACTCTTTTATTCTATGATTCTGTGATTGCTGGGTCATGTTGAGCTTCTCATCAATCAACACCCCCAAGTCCTTCTTCTCAGGGCTGCTCTCAATCCATTCTCCTCCCAGCCTGTATTTCTGCTTGGGACTGCCCTGACCCATGTGCAGGACCTTGCACTTGGCCTTGTTGAACTTCATGAGGTTTGCACGGGCCTACCTCTCAAGCCTGTCCAGGTTCCTCTGGATGGCATCCCTTCCCTCCAACATGTTGACTGCACCACACAGCTTGATCTTGTTGGCAAATTTGCTGAGGGTGCACTTGATCCCACTATCCATGTTGCTGACAAAGATGTTAAACAACACCGGTCCCAATACTGACCCCTGAAGAATGCCACTCGTCACCAGTCTCCACTTGGACATGACCCGCTGACTGCAACTCTCTGAGTACGACCATCCAGCCAATTCCTTATCCAAGCAGTGGCTCCATCAAATCCATGTGTCTCCAATTTAGAGACAAGGATGTTGTGTGGGACAGCGTCAAATGCTTTGCACAAGGGAGCTATTCAGCATGTCTCCAGTGTTTGGAAAATGAGTGGTCTGACTACTTAACCACTGCACTTACAGACGTAGCTCTGTATCAGAAGCAGCTCAAGTTTAGAGTACTTCCAAGAATCATCTCCATGTGTCCACGCTGGCCTCACAGGCAGTAGACTCACTCCAAATCTCACTTGCCCATGTGATATCGGACAATAAGTCCCTTTGCAGAAGAAGCCCAGATAGTGCAAAGAGAGGTCCCATCAGGTGTACCCTAAAACATAGGAGTTACCTGAAGTTTTCAACACATCATTTATTCCAGCTGAGTCAACCCAGAAGCCAGCCTGGGCAATATTCCAGCCAGTGGGGAAGAGGCAGGGAACAGATTTCACCTCAGGATTGCCTTTAAGGCACTGTATAACCAGGAAATGCATAGTCAAGTACACACGTGTGCGCTTGGCTCCATCAGAACTACTGTCCCATCAAAATGTATTCCCACCATCTATTTCAGTTATCTAACCAAAGTGCTCTGACCTACCCTCTAGAGTCATCTCCCTGTCTCCTAACCTCATGTGTTGCATTACACCCCAGTTAGAACCATAACACTGATTTAAAAGATAATGTTAAGAACACACATTACAACCATGTGGTCACTGTAAAGCTTCATGGAATCTGGCTCTAGATTAAGTTTAGTGCCTGTGTGCAAGTCTGCAAGTGCTTATAACTCACTTTGAGAAATCCTCAGAGTTTCTCCCTGTTGCCTTTACTCATGTTATAGTAATTTCCAATAACACAGGACAGAACCTTAAAGTTCCTACAGACCAAACCTCCTTGAACATTTTTGCTGAGCCTGTAACACTAGCTCACTGTGTGCTTCTGATCTGAATGTGGATGAATTCCCATGAGAAAGGTTTTGTCTTTTCCCTCATCATTCATCTCCACCTGAAATCTCCAAGAACACTTCCATGAACTCTGTGCCATCAGAGCTGGACACATAGCCTCAGTTGATCTTTGAAGCCACATTCTGGATACATCAGCAAACATCTCCCACAGTATTCCTGCAGCTGCAGCATGCCACCCGGGAAGCTGTTCCTTTCTGCTCTGTGAGTCCTGTATTCCTCTGCTGCCAGCAGCTGCATTTCAGTTTTGGAGACTCCAAATAGGGAATTAGTCTGGTGGCTATGTTGTGAATCAAGAACAGACTTTGCATGCCTGACCACAGTCTCCCCCAGCACTCCAACGCACATCGTGCAAGCTTGTTTTCCTCCTGCCTGTCTATATGCTGGCCAAGACACCTGATCCTCAGCCTCCCTTTATAGTAAATGGAAAGAAATATTTTTGTCTGGAGGTGACTCTTCTTTTCCCCGCTGACTCCACAGAGGCCAGTGGTGTCTACACCTGCAGCCTGGCTGAGGTTTTGGAGTGAGACAGAATAACCCGGAGCACCCATGCTGCTGCCAGCCTGCCTGCAACGCCTGGGCAATGCGGCTTCCTTATGCCTGGGTACCGAAGCCAACAAACCTGCAAATGGCTACCTAGGGCAGATGGGACAAATAAAAAGGATGTAAAAGGTGGGGGAGTATACAGTGCTCTCACCTGATTCTTCCTGTATTTCCTCATGGTTTTTAAACCAGGATATCTGGGGCTCAGGGATGCCACGAACCTGGCACTCCAACATGGCCGAGTTACTGGTGTTCACTGTCTGATCCATAAGGTGCCGCAGCAGGGCTGGTGCTTCTTGAGCTACAAGACAAAACAACACCTCCGTTTTACACTCCTGTAACTGTGGGGGTTTAATTATCTTCCCTACCAGCATTTTACTGATGTAAACTGCTATGGGTGTTCTACCAAGTTCATTGTTCACAGATTTTATTTGCCATTCCAGTTTGCTTAAGAGCATTTGGTACGTACAGAGCACTCTTGTTACTCAGCGACAGCAGGTTATGATGACCAACAAAGACCAAGTGATGACATTGTTTAAAAGATTTCCTCAGTTCCATTACCAGCCACATTTGTTTATTGAAAGCAATGAGTTTCTATGAAAGCTCAGGGTTTTGCATCATCAGGAGAAACAAACTGACACCAAAGTTTTTAACAATTAGCAGTACACCCTTGTAGTGGAGTATCTGTGCATCACTGATGCACATCACTGCCCCACGCAGTTCTGTATTCCACAATACCCACGAATGTGAGTTTTATAGTTTACTTAAAGAGTACAGTTACAAATCATATTCAGTAAACTCACATAATCTAAAACCAGAAGCCATAAGCATAAAAGCATTGTGTTACATGTCCCAGCGTCTTCATAAATTCTTCCACTTTTGCATTTCATATATTTGGCTGAACGCAACAAGGCCTGGCCAAACCACACCACAGCCCACCTGCCAAAACTGTGTTGGTGAGAAACACACCCATGTCCTCTGGCAGCCACAGATGCTGGAAACCCTGATGGCAGGAGCCAAAGCTGAGTGCTAGCAGGCCACACAGCATAGCAACACCGCTCCTGTTTTATCTACCAAAATTCATACAAATGCAATGTAATAAAAGACATTTCCATGACAGTCAGTGACAATGAATACTGGAAGCGTATCTCATCTGTTCTGCTATTGCTCAAGGACCTCCCAGCCAAGCAGAAGGGCATTTCAAAAACACTGTATAAACACCATGTTAAAGTCATCCCTGAAAGCAGCAAAACAATGAATCTTTCTCATCCTTATTTCAACTTTTGCCACTCCTTCCCCCATTTTGTACAGAGCTGAAGGCTCTTCTACACAAATCAAGATATTTGCAATGTTTATGCACATTATATGGCAACTTCCTCCTGTCACATCTGCAGCTCTAACATCATTCTTTTTGGTATTTTGGTCCCGTACAAGCAGTGATGGAGAATCCAGGGAGCTCCTGAACAATCTCAGAGATGAAAACGCTCTGCAGACTTCCTCAAATTCCCCAGTCTTGCAAGAACCGATTATTTTCAACCTTTCCCTTCAAGGACACTGCCAGAATGAGCAGTTACTAACATGGTAGGACACATATTACAAAATCTGAAACAAAACAAAACAAAGCAGAAACAAACCCTTTGCAAATATTTTCTTGTAGATTGCAATAGATACCAATACACCAAGTTCAAGTATCATATCAGCTGCATTTCAGACGTTCTGTGTTTGGAAGATTACACTCTATCCTTTCAGAAAAACTGACTATGAAACATCTCCATCTTCACAATCATTCTGTTACCAGCTGTAAATAAAACTCTCCATAAGAATTAAGCCAATTTAGGCAGTGTGCACGAATCCTGTAGTACTAAAAGCACTTTTAAAGTAGGCTATCTTTGCTATGTTCTTACCCCTTGAAATTAATTCCAGCATAGTCATGACCCTGCAATGACCATTTTGGGCTTTTCTGGGCTGCAAGTCTGTATTTTCCACAGGCAATGCCATTTTTTGTTTACAGTGTAGCAGACAATTTGTCCTCTCTTCCCAAACAGTAACGCTCATGCGAGAGGCTGTAAAGTAAATTCTTTATCAAATACATAAACAGTAACATGGTCAACAACATTTGCCTCGCAGCCAAGAAGACTGACTTCTTCTTATTGATACCCCACCTTGATTTTTGCACAGTT
This sequence comes from Pterocles orientalis, assembly GCA_011057875.1. Lineage (NCBI taxonomy): Eukaryota > Metazoa > Chordata > Aves > Pterocliformes > Pteroclidae > Pterocles > Pterocles orientalis. The sequence goes on along the minus strand of WKFP01015549.1, from coordinate 535,128 downwards.
CTCATTTTCACAACACTGTCTATGAACAGGCACCATCTGATGCATGTCCACATATGCACACTGAGAAGAGCTCCACAGTTCATATTTATCAGCAGTCCCTGATGGACATCCCAGCCCAGATATCCAAAATGAAGGTAGACAAGATGACACAACAAAGGCAAATCACACATTATGTAAGTTATTTGTGACTAATTTTAATTTGTTTATAGCCATACACTAAAGATGGGTTTTCATATTAAGAAAAACTACTTTGCTTAAAACTTAAGTCACCATTCACATACTTTCAATAATTTCTCTGCTGCAATCAGCTGATTTTTCAAGGACTTGGTCAAGGGGTTATTCCCTTTTGCAAACCTCCCATTTTCTCCCATTCATTTCTGCAGTGAAGCCAAGGGGGAAATTTCCAGTGCTCCATTCTGCTCACCCCAAAGTCGAGGGGCTGCCCTGGCTCCCAGTATTCCCAGTGCAGGACTCAGTGCCCAGGGCAGCCCCCCAGGCTCGTCCCCAGCCCTCATGCCTGCCCACAAGCGCTGCCTTTCCAGGCCAAACTCTTCTCTCAGTTACCCCAAGGAACTTCATTTTTGGCAGAGTTTGGCGCAGGGGAGCGATAGGGGGGAGAGACAAGGTGAAGAAGGGAACTGATGTCAGAGCACTCAGCTGACCCAGGGCAGTAAGGAGGGAAAATTTGCATTTCCAAAAGCAAACAAGGGGAAACATTACAATTTGTTCATTTTGGGGTATACTTTTGCATTCCATCCATTTTTGCCTTTTGTTATGATTATGTTGTCTGCTCACTTATTTTTATTAATCAGTACAAAAATATAAATACAAGCTTTAATTTTAACCCTTAAAAAAAAGAAAGAAATATAATTCACACCTTTCTCCCTAAATAATATATTACACAACAGAAGGCAAAGAAACTCCCCAAACCAATGAGATTCTCCAGTCATCTGAAGACATCAAAAGTGACATCAGTAGTTTTTATTTGGCCACCAAGAACTGCTTTCCTCAAATATTTCCAGTGAGGTTTCTCTGTGCCTCCCAACACAGGCAGCTGCATTGGGATGTTATGACATCCTTGCACAGTGTGGCTGTCTGAGTGCTGGTTGACACCAGGCTGGTAGGAATGTCCACCCAGCAGTGATACACATCATCGCAATTCACAACAATTTCACAAAGGAATAGTCTAATTGTCACATCTCTTTTTTTTTGACCCCAACTCATATTGCCTGGCAACTGGCTGCTACAAGTCATCATGCTTCAGCTCCCAAGGCCGTGGAAAATTCATAATGTCCTGTCGTCACCACCCACCTTGCCATCAAATGTCTTCTCACAAAATGGCCTCGTAAAAAAGGGGATCCTGTATTGTAAGTCTTTTGAAGACTTGCAAATGCTAAAGACTGCACTTGTCCCATTTTTAAGCAGTCACCAATGATTTCACTTGCTTTTTAGCCATATTTTAGAAAAAAAAAAAAAAGAGACCCAAGTCCCTTTGCAAGAACACATTGTTCTGGAAGCCATCACACTAATAATGAACAAAAGAGCTACTGTATACAAGCAGGCTATAGGTGACATTTCAAGATATAAATGATTATTCTTTTCTTTACTCTGACAACTTCCAGGTTATCAATTGTTTTCTAAGCATTTTAGGCTCCATGAAACTGGCATTATGGGGAAATGCTATTGTTTACCCTTTCACACTTGACAAAAGCAATTCCCACGTGAAAGACAAGTTTAGCCGTGGGACACAGTCTCGACACCTAAAGGAGGAAATAGTCTGGTGAGTTCCCAAGCGCAAGAAACTGTCATGTTGTCACCCTCTATTTTAAAAGCACAGCCACTTTGTTCCTTTGCTGTAGCTATTTTGGTCACTACGGTCTGTTTTGTTATGGCTTATGTAAATGCTATATAAATGATCAATCATAAATGTAATCAAAAATAATAAGAGCTATGTATTGTAAAAAAATAAAGTTATCAGATCTATTAAAAATAGTAACTTCTTCCTTATACAGAATTTATAATACACAGAAACATCTCACAGCAAAATCATGACGAAGGAAAAAAAAGGGGGAAACGCTCACAAGGAAGTCTCAGGTTGCCCTTAATTCTCCTTCAGCAGTTTGGCTGGTTCTTAATCCCCACAATAAATCCAATTGTCATTTGCATACCAAAAGCAATGAATGTTTTTAATGGTTTCAGTTTCGAATTTGTATTTTTAAAATCATACTAAACAACTCACTGTGCTGGCTGCAACCTTGTCAGTCATGTTAGTGTAAGATTTCTCTTTTAATAAAATAATTACAGCATTTCAAATTCCTGCATCTTCAGGCAAGGAGCAATACTCACACTTTTATCAGTAGCTTTTTACATTAGTGCAGAACTGACTTTAAAACTTGACCAACACAGCAACTGGAAGTCTACCTGGATTTATTTGGAGGAACATGGTTCATTTCTGTCAGTTTTAAAATCATAATTATTATAAATGATACCATAGGTCTGTGCATTATATCAACATTTTTATTTCTTCCCTGCTACTTCCTTTAGAAAATACTTTTTAAGATTAATGTACTTTAGTGTAGAAAATAATTTCAAATAAATAAGCATTAGAACTTGCTCAGCAGGTAATATTTATAAGTCCATCATGATCGGATTAAAATAAAAAATATATAGTCCAGTCAATCTCAAACTGAATTGTGTTCATTCTGCACATTCAAGTTAACTTATTAAATGTCCATTGTTGACTGAAAACAGCAGTTTTTAAAGTTAATCAGTTTATTCAGCTTTGACACTTTTGATGAGGCCGATATCAAAGTGGAAGAAAAGACTGATCCAAAGTTTTCCTTATCGCTCAGTAGGAGACAGCAAGAGAAAAAATACCAACATGCAAAATGTAGCACAGGGGATCTTCCAAACCCCAGCTTCCACGTGCCTTGTCAAAGCAGAAAACACCCGTCTGAACTCAACTGGAAGCTCACGCGTTACGATTTTGTTTGCTATTCCTCCTATGTCCAACCCATGGGGGAATGTGCACCACCTCAGGGCCTGAAAGGTAGCAACAGTAATAAAAAAATCAAGATGATATGAGACACCTCTTACTGTTTAATGAGTCCTTTAATGTTTTACATTGCTTTGTGTTGTACAATCATTCCTTGTGCTTTTATATTTGAGGATCCGAGAGTAAACAGCCTTTTTGTTGCAGTGCTCACCTCTGATCGTAACGTCTTTCTTTTGAAGAACTTCTTTCCCCGTGTATATGTTCCTTGCTCGGCAGGCATAGGTGCCCGAGTGTGCCAGGGAAACGTTCTTGATGGTCAGAGTGAGGGTGACAGAATATTCCTTGTTGAGAGACCTTTTTGCTTTCGTTTGGTTGTTGACTGTCCTCGGTAAAATCCAAGCAATGTCTTTGTACAGGAATTTGTTGGCTGAACAGGACAATACCAAATTCTCTCCTTCAATGGGATTTTTTTCCAAACTAATATAGAATCCACTTGGTACATCTGTCAAAAACCAAGAACACTTTTTAGTTTGTGCAAAATGAATGAGCCAAAATTAACATGGCACATATATTTTCCCTTTTATCAGGAAGCCTTTGAACTAATCAATGTCACTGTCTTCCTGCTGAAGTCTCTAATCTTCCCTTTCACATGCTAGGCTCCAGCTATTCCTATAATTTGTCTTGGAGCTACAAGACACTTGGGCTCAGACATCACTTGGTGTAAACTGAAGTTGCTCTTGGAAGTAAAGAGTTTGTATAAATGTTATGCCAAGTTAAGACAGGCTGGGGCAAGGTACCAAAAGCAGAATTATTTAAAGACAGCACAGTGGGACTATGAAAAAGGAGGAAAATTCTGATCTCAGCTCCAGCTCATGAACTGCATGAGAGAAAATGAACCTCAGGAGGACAGTAGAAAAACACTGCAGCTCATTATGCCTGGTTATATTGGTTTATTGCTATCATGAGTATTCAGACAAATTATGTCTATTTCTTAAAAATGCTTCAGATCCCAAGAAATTATTGAATCTGTGATTATACGCCTGAGATTTCCCTTGGAACAGAGGTATTTACCCTCCATGCATTTAAAGCGTCTCAGCCACACAAGAGAAAAATACAAGCAGTTTCCACCGGCATGGGTGGCCAGCTCTGTGCGGGCAACTCTAGGATGAAGATCACTCTATTCAGACTGCTTGGCATCAAACACAGATGAATAATATTTCCACCTGAGAGAAATCAAGGATCATTGCACCAACCATTTACTAAGTGTAAATATGACTTGAGCTTTCGTGAGGATTTTTCATAGCAGATGGTTCAGGCAGGAATAATTTAGCTGACAATGTAAAAAGACATGCTTGAAAAAAGTCACGTTTGTGGTTCATTGTAACATCACTGCAGCTTCCTCCTCCTGGGGAGCAGTGCAGACCTGTGGCGGTGCTGACTGCCTCCCGGCTGCCTCCACCTGGGGCTCATCCCTCCAGAAAGGGAGAGTCACACCATTGACCTCAGTGAAAGCAGAAGCAAGTTCCTGAGAGAAAGCACTTCCAAGTTTTACTCCTAGAATGCAACATCTCTTCGTTTATTTGTAGCCAATATTCTGACAAAGTAATTTCCTTCTTCTCCGTCACGTGACATAGACTTTGGCCACTTTCAATTGTTCTTTCACTGCTAATTTCTACGGCACTTGGCTGTGAACTTGACTCAAAATCGTAAGAATGATTTGGTCTCTAATAAGGGACAATTTTGCCTTATTTTCTTCTCTCTTAGAGTGTGAACAGCTCAACACCAACTTACATTCAGTTCTGTTCTTACCAGTGTTGCTTAGGCTTTAACACAGCAGCAGGGACACATAAAGAGTAGATCTCCAGTGAATAATATCCCACACCTTCTTTCAGTACCCTCTTTTACTAATGGACCAATCCATCAGAAAGCTTCCCCCTAAATCCCCACAAAGCAAACTGAGCTGTTTTGCCTCCCCAGGCGACACCACAAACGTGACCTGCTCAACTCTGCCTTTCAAAGTTCTCCCAGTTGACAGTCTGGCATCAGTTGCTCCCCTTAATATCCTCTTTTCCACAGTTAGCCCTGAGCATTAAACACAGGGTAAATGAGCTCCTGCAAGTCCTGGATTGAAATTTCCTCTGACTGTAGATGCCTTCCAGGCAGAGGCCTGATTTCTGTTGGTTGAACTCATTGTGCCCTTGCAGTGAGAGCAAAATGTGTGCCTGTAACCAGGTGTAGTTCAGGTGTGTAGTCCAAAGAGCAGCCTAATGGAGGCAGTGACACTAACATACTAGATTGGATATTGGAGCCTGTGTGTTGACTTGTTCCTCTTAGATTTCATTGGGATCCCCCTTTTTCCTCTCCCCAGCAAACAAAACTATAAGAAAAACTTCAAATTTAGTGAACTAATCTATGACTATCATCAGCATCCTTTTTGATATGAAAGGGCACATGGTGCCAGATTCTCGTCTCAGTTGAGAACACGTAAACTGGGAGTGCTTCTGAGAAGAAACCATTCCATATGTGGGGTACAGGATATTTAGCTTAAGCCATCAAAATGTGAACTTGAATATAGTTGGTTTGTGTACGGACGAAAGTTTACAGCCCATTGAGTGACACAGGCATCTCCAGAGGTCAATGCAACCCATTGCCTTAAGATGAGTCAAATTCCAGAGATCCTGATGCCTCACACTCAATTATGAAATGATCCTACATGACCAGCTTAGGCTTAGATACCTAACTTTAAGGCTTACGTTAGATGAAGTGATTACTATGCTTGACTTTGGTAAAAAGCATTGAATTCAGACACAGTTAAAATCAATCAAGGAGCCAAAGTTCTAATTATGGATAAATACTTTGATCAAATAAACTGCTTTGTCTTACTGTACATCTCAAATTGTTCTGATATGTGTTGGGAAAGTCAGGGTACAGGCCTGAAATACTGCTAATTTTTGGCTTTCGCAGATGCCAGCACTCAGCAAAAGCTAGGAAGAGCCAAGCAAAACTCTTAAGATGAAACTAAAGAACCCCTGGGACTGAGGCAAATGAACTATTTTTAATGTAAAAGGATAGCATGCCAACAGAATAATATAGTTGCAACTACTTCCATGGTGTCAGGTCTGGAGCTCTTCTTAGATGTGTCTTCTGTGAAGAAAGACTATTTTCTGAATAAATCTAGGGACAAAAGCAAAATGCACAGGATTCCAAGCAAATAATTTGTTTAAAGGCTATGAGCCCCCTAGTAGATGACACCTCTCACCAACTATTACAGACTCAGGCTAACTAAATAACGTGGTTGGGAATCATGTAAAAGTGTTTTATTTACTTTAGTGATTTGAAGCTTCCTGTGGAAATAGCTCCCAGGTTTCCTGATGGAAGATTTTGTTTATCTTTGCCAAGCACCATCAGGAATCTCAAAATAAAATGCGCTTAGTGACATTGGGAAACCAGGGAGATAAGGCAGAGCTGTTCCTGTTTCACCCTCTGTAATTGCAAACACACCCATGGCCCTGCTGTGTGCCAGCAAAACAGCCCAATATGTAGGGAAAGGGGCAGGCTGGAGGGAAGGGAGCTACCACAGTTAAACTGGGCATAAAGATGTTGTCACAGAGACCCTTTCCATATCAGTAAGCAGGAAAGTTTTCAGAAAACACCTTTCCACATCGCTTTGATGTAAAGCTGACAGCTACTTTTGTTCTATGAACAAAGATTTGTTTCAGAAATAAGTCAGTGTGACAACACACCAAAAATGTCCATTTGACAGAGGCCATAGAAAAGGAAAGCTATGGCAGAACCCAAGGACTTCATGTCCTACACCCTCAGGAACAGGGTATAAAACTATACCACTCTTAAAACTCCCAGAAACAGGTATGCAAGCCCAGAAATAATGAGAAATAACTCAAGAAAAGGCTTGTTCTTACTGGGTTCTCTCTGCTACAACTTCTTGTGCTTACTTCCTCACACCTACCTTTCCCTGAAGGGGTGGAACATGCCACCAGCAAACTAGGGTTGCTGGGATAAGACCTGCCTTTTTGTCACCTTCCCAAAAGTTTCTGCCTGTAGAAAAGACTCCTCACACCATCACAGCTGCTTCACTGGAGCACATGCATTTTCTCATTCCCAAGACAAGATCCAAAGGAGACTGCCTCCAAGGAAAGGGATTCTTCCTGTTCAGGACAGGCTTTGTCTCCATCTGCTACTTGGAGTCCTTTCTGGCTTGTCCCTTTCACAGAGGGCAACTGCTCCTCTTCCTTACAAGGGATCACCTTCTCCTGCTTAGGCACTTTCTTCTCTTATGCTTACTTTTGTGTGGTTCAGGGTGGCTTCATAGGGTGCCAGCAGACCCAACAACGTGAGACAAACTAGCCCCAAGCTGTCACATGAGACCTCAAGTATTAGGTTTGGACTTATCAGAAGGAAATTCTTTGCAGTGTTCTGTCCATTTTGTTCACATCCATCAGCATTTAAGGCTCTCAATTTTTTTTATTCCCTCAGTGTGTTTTTCATCAAATGCTGGGCACATTTGTTTCATTGACATGAAACACAGGCTGTTACCCAGCCACAGTAGTTTGGTCTCAGCCTGGTGGAAGAGAATTATGATTACACCATGCAAGCCCAACTGATGAGCTATGTGCACAAAACAGAAGAATGGGCTTAACTTGATTTTTATAAGGACAAAGAAAACCAGTATTGTTTAAACAAACTGCCTTCAATCAGTGCAACTGAGTGTCAGCAGATGATCAGGACTTTCCGTGTCACACCGTGGAAGTGTTCAGCTCCAAGAACTCAAAGGACAAAGCATTTCAACTTCACCACCCTATACAGAAAGTTTGCCACCAGTCAATATATTAATCATTCCCAAGCCATAATAAAGAAGCCACTCCTCTTTCTGAACACCAGCCAATACAAGAGCCTTCAAAGGAAAGACAATAATATTCTGCATGTTCTCATGCAAGCTTCCGTATCAAGAGATGGATTTCCTTCTATCCCTGGTCAAGATCTAAGAATATGAGATCTAACTAGGAAAAATAACTCCTTCATGTCACTACACTAGAATATTCAAAGCCACCACCAAAACTTTAAAATGGAAATTTGGATACAGCAAATAGGGCACATCAAAATTCAGCTTCATTTGATTTCCAAATCTTCCATGGGACATTTTGAAGACTGAGGTGTAAGAGCTAGAGAAGGCCAAATTCAGACTCTCGCACATAAAAGAGCAAGAGCTTCAGTGAGTGACTGTCCGTGACTGCTCAAATTTACATGCAAAGTCCCCACATACACAGGAGAATACAGCTCCATCGTACAGCACACTAATTTATAGAGAATTATGTGTCGTTGTTTAACTTTCTGTCCAAACACACACAGTGTAAGGATAGAGACAAAAGCAAAACTGTGATCTGATAGCAGGGACAGCAGTCAACTTCAAGGTGGCAAATGTTCTTGTCACGTCCATTAACAGAACATGGAGATGCTCTTGTTGCTGTATTTTAACAAACAACTTGCTATGTGTCACTTATCTGTTTATACTTCAATAACTGCTTCTCATGCTTGTTACCGAATTTCTATGTTTACAGATAATTGACGCTTTCTAAATGTGTATTACTACAACTAGTCAGAATATTTTAAAAATATGACTTTTGGTCCATGAAATTGGAAGGGGGACATTTTTCAAATAAGTTTTCTTCATTTTTTAACCAAATCTAATGAGTGTGTGTCTACTCTCTTTTGACATCTCGCTGTATAGTAACAGAATGAGTTTCACTAAAATCATTCATCAAAATGAGAAGCAAGAGACCGACAACAAAAACAGATATGAGAAACAGCAAAAATTCAAAGGGATACATTAATTTTTGCTTTTGGATTAAAGTGTCAGAATATTTAAACCTTTTTGTCTCTTCTCATATTTTGGAATGAATTACATGTCTTTAATGACCAACACTAAAACTTGTCATCAGCCTAAGTGTTCTGCGAACTATCACTTTCTAAACAAAACTAAAATAAAACCTTTCACCAGAAAAAAAAAATCCATTGTAATGTCATCTACAGACACTGTGCTGCTAAGTCATGCAGAACTTATTCTCAAAAACTCTTTTTTTTTTCAGTAATTCCTGAAGTCAAACATTTAATATTTTATTTCCCTGCAAATACCTAAACACATCTTGTAAAGGAAAAATAAGTGGAAACATACTCATATGTGCAGCTAACACGATGCGTCTTCTCAGTGCCATGGCTCAAATGACATTCAACTTTGTCTTTTTGAGAAGAGGGAACAAAACTCTGTAGTTTGGTACCCTGCCACTTTTCTACCTACAAGTTGCCATAGGCCTTGAGAGCTGTGGGGGGCTGCCCAGGTACCCCAGGATTCCCTCCTCTGGCATAGTGCTGCCTGCAGACACTGGCACTGCTCTGGATGCTATGTTGTGAGATCTTCTGGTTGGCAGTAGGATGAGGCTGTAGGCACCATCAGTGTACACACACAAAACTGACTGACTTACTAGCGTGTGAAAGTACAGTAAAATTTCACGTATAGAATAATTGCAGAGGCTAGGTGATTTAAAAGGGGGAATTACAGGCTGCCATACTTGTGAGAAATTTGTGTCATGTTGGATACTTGATGGAAGGATGGGTCATTTAACAGATTTGGTGTGCTCAGAAATCCAGACCACCTGCCATGAAAAACTCTTCCAGGATCATCCAAAAGCATGGTATGAGTTTACAGGTGCACACATTACAACAATTCTCAAACTATGGTATATGAAAAAGCCACAACAGCCTGACAGTTATAAGCTCAGGACCAGGAAACACATTTGGCTCTAGTGGGAACTCAATCTTACCTGTTACAATGAAGCTGACATTTCTTTCAGCTATTCCCACTTTATTGGATGCCACACAGCTGTAGACGCCAGAAGATTTGGCTTCAGCTACAACAATAGTGCTAGCAGTCTGCAAAAGAAAGAAGAGGTTTAGCTCTCATTGGATCAGGAACTCGGCTAAAGCTTCCTTTCCCTTTTTCCTAAGTCACTGTTGACAGTCCTATGATTCAGTCTCTCCATTCATTCAGTGACAGGCACCACTGGGGCTATTTAAAGGAGATGTCACCATATACAATTTTGGAAAAATACAGTTCTGGAAGAATAACAGAAAAAAAGCTCCTTGGGAGACTCTTCTATTATAAGAGCCATCATAACCAGAAATCTTTGCATCAGGCTGATTCATCTCTTGCTACTGATGTAATGATAAGCTACAAAACATGAAGTGTGACACAATGTGGTTCTCCCAAGGAGATGAAAAGCCTGTAGGGCAGCCAGATTTCAAAGGGAATAGGTGAGGAATGCCTCAGGCACTTGGATAATGCTGGGGAAAGAAACAGCTCCATTTGTCACTAAATGCATTTAATTTCTCTTTCACTTTCTCAAATGTCAGGTAAGAAAGGGCAGAGGCAAGATGTTTACTTGTTCTCTTTTGTAATATCTCCTCTTCTTTGACTTAATATTTCTATCATTAAATAATAATATGTTGGGTTTCTTTATGTTGTATTCTATCACTATCTTAAGAGGTTCAGCCTACTAAATATATTCACAAAGTCATTAGAAGATGAGACCTTGGAAGGCCAGGGACAAACACCATCTGATGTACTTTTAGAAAAATAAAAACCATTGTAATAATAAGACTTCTGCCTTCATGGCATGGTCTAATGGCTTGCACATTAAGTGAAAGAAGAAAGTCATGCAGAAACAACTGAGGTGTCATTCTGATAGGAGCTGAGACACGGGGCATGCACATGGAACTCAGCAGTGGGACGTTCTCTCAGGTACAACTCGGCAGCTTAATTTTCTGTCTTTCTGTCTCCACTTTACTTCTGTAAACTATGTGTTGTCTGGAGTTACAGGCAGAGCTGGGACAGTGACAAATCAATTTGTGTGGTCGTGGAATCCCGTTGTTTGGAATTATTTGGCTTTTCTAAAAAACTTCAAAATCATTTTTGTGCAATTAATACATTCTTTTAAGTCTGCCTGATTGCTGGAGCCCAGAGACAAGCACAAGAGGGTGAGTCAGTCATAAATAAGGACCAGTCATCTATATTTCTGCATAAACAATGGCTGAACATTTGCACTGCTTCTGTGTCTCCCAGTCTGAGACTTCATGGCTATCCCCAAACTCCTTGTTGAAACACTAAACAATATAGATCTTCTGGTTTCCCAAAATATTCTTTAGTAGAAAGAGTCTATTACTTTTCCTACTACTTGATCAAACACAGTGGAGTCAAGTTGTTTGATTTGGGCTTATTTGTTTCAGAAAACTGCCCTGCGACAAAGTCAACACTACAAGTGATGCTAACAAAGCCTCTAACCTGTTAAGCTGTCTCAATGGTCAGCTACCCATGTGCTAACAACAAACTACATCTCATTTTCAGATAAATTTTTTTTAACCTACCTTTTTGGCTCTTCTGTGAGATGAAAGAGGCTCAGTAATACCACAACCCTTAAAAAAAATTACATTGTTTTCCTAAATTCAGTAGACTGACCTCTACAAATTCCTAATTATAAAGCATGGGTCCAGCCCTGTCTATATTTTGTCATTCTCTTTGAATTTTTTCCAGTTTTTAAACATAATTTCATAAAGTGTGGACACAGGGCCCAGCAGCAGGATTCCTGCAGCCATTTTATCAACACTAACTCAGAATAGAAGGAAGTCCTGTAACATCTGCCACAGGGCTAACGTGGGTGGTTAAAAAATGCTTCTGCTATTCCAGACTTTCCACCACAATATTAGCCTTTGTTACGTTAGTTGGTATTACCTCATAGCAACTTTGCCCAGGTAGGAACAGTGCAATCAAGTCCACTTAGGTGCACTAAGCCCACTTAAGCAGTATGACTGCAGTTACTGAGTGCAGTGGTTTCAGATTATGACTTTTATTGTGTATCATATGACCCTAGAAAACATTCCTCAGCACTCAAATTCACTAATTTAAACTGAATTAATTTCCCCAGAGCTGTTTTGGTTTTGACCAACTTGCACCATCCCAAATACTCCTACAGCACAGGCCAAGGATCACTCCCAACAGGCAACTTCCAAGCAACCAACGTCTTTTGGAGGGTAAGCGAGATAAAAGTTATGAACACAGGCCTTACTGCCAGAGACCAGCCATTGTATGTTTACTTGACTAAGGCAGAGAAAGCCAGAGTGTCTAGGAAAAAGCAAGATTGACTTTGCAACAGAACAGAATATTTTAGAGACAACATGTCTCTGCATAAATCTTTTAGCTTATAAATTAGTCATGAGGATAAGATAACATTTCTTTAAATAGTCTGTGAGCCCTCCAGTGGTGCAGTCTGTGTTCTGCATCGTGGATGCCAGCCAAAACCAACCAGAGAAGCAGTGTGTACAAAACTAAGCCTGGCACGTCATTGCCTATTGAGCAATTAAGGGCTGTTTGAGATCAGCCTGTGCTACGTGGTTCTTCTTTACAGCTATGGCTGCAAAAGGAGCAAAATAAAAAGTTCCCACAGCCTTGTATTGTCTGGCTTCGCAAGAGAGTTTCAGGCCCTCGATTTCAACCATGTTATATACAGAAAGTCCGAATCCATGATCAGAGAGAACAGGGCAAATCCTTCCTGGCATGATTGGCATCTTGAGAATCATCTGTCCACAAACCCCATTTACCACCAAAGCTGTGATCCTTTTTCCTCCTTTCTGCACCCATCATCTCAGCTGAAGCACTACAGGCTCATCTCAAAGCCAGAGCCAGGGAAGTAAATCCCATACTGCTGCTGCTTCTGCTGGCAAATAGAAGAGGCATAAGGCAGGAATCTTGAAAGATGGAAGAGGAATTTACAGATGTTTTCTGGTGGAAACTGGCGAGAAAAAGACTGGGAGGGAAAGAGAGAACAAAACAACTGGTATGATCATTGTGCTTGCAGCCAGGGTGGGCCAGTCTTTCCCGTAGAGGGTCTGCTTGAATTTCTCTTGTCTCAAAGTAGCTCAGACAGAGGATGCCCACTTCTCCAGCTGATGGCAAAGAAGCAAGAGGAGGTTTCAGGAAATAGTTGGTAACTGACTCTTTCTTGACTCCTAGACGGCCTCTGCAGACAAAGGCATAAACATGCTCCATCCAGAGATTGCTGTGCTAACTTCTCTAAAGAGCCCATACATTTTAAAATCAACACACTGGCTTTCAGCATTAAGCAGGTTAGTTCAAGTCTGACTAATATTGTTGATTCCCTCCTAGTTATGCTTCTAAGAAAACATATTAGCTAAAAAAATATTGAAATAAAATTTAAAAGTGCTCTCCTCACCCCCTTGGATTTATCTTTGCCTAAAGGAATATCATTTAGGAACACCCATGTTGAAATATTGCAGCACAACATCAGATTGTTCTGCTTATGCCAAAGACATACGATCTGCATGCCCCGCATGTTGGCAAGGAGCATCAGTGCAAAACATCAGGACAACATGTTTCGTCTCCAGGACTGCCACAGAAGAAACAGCAAAATATCTTCAATAGCAGGACATAAACACACGCAGGAGAGCATCCCCTTCCCCTCGGGTCAGGCAGGCAGGTCACTGCTGTTAGTAGGCAGAGCTGCAGTTTCTCTCAGGATCGTGTTATCCGGCTTAAACAGGTCGTAAGACTGAACGCAGCCGGCTGACTGTCGAGGAGATCACATTGCATACAACTATACCATGGGCTTCCCCTCCCCTCCTTCCCCAGGCCACAGGTAGAGCAAGGCAGCACTCGATTCACACCTCCCTCATGCACCGAGGGAGGGGATTGATTTCAGGAGCTGGAGGGAGCTACAGCTCGGCAGAGGCAGGTGGCAAGTTCTGCTCATTGTAATCTCACCAAGGGCTCTACACAGCTGGCACCTCCTAGCCATCTGTTTAACAGTGTTGACAGCAACTCTAGTAGCACTCGGAAAGCCCCAGGAGAAGTTACAATGTGCTGAAAGAGGGGCAAGCTATGCTCTCACTGCTATCTTTAGCCTGGCTTCCTAGGAAGATCGCACTGTCTGTCCAACAGCCTGTCCATCTGTCTGCCAGTATCCTCTTCTCCCCGACACTCTCAGTAACTTCTGAACCCATTGCCCAATTTCATCCAAAATTGACAGACAACTCAAAGCTCATAACATCTCAAGCATTTAATGAAAAACAGCTGTTGAGTAGAGGAGAAGGATCAAAATGAGTGTTGTTGCAGTGAGCTAAACAGCTTTCTCTTCTGCTTTGGGTTCCAGATGGCCAGTCAGTACAGCTGTACTGGCCAGAGAGCTGGCATGGGTAGGGACTGAGAGCTGACATGACACATGCTTCCCCATCTCATGAGTAACAAGCAGACACGGAAGAGAGGTAGAGATTTAGGGCTTGGCATAGAAGATGCAGGAGAGATGGACTTTTCTGACTATCTTGCAATCTACCTTTATGTTGGGCAGTTGCAGTTTTTAATACTATCCAGTCAGCACCTGCCAGGTTGACCCATCATTGCCAGCCAAATCAGAAGAGGACAAGAGCTAGTCAAGGTTTGATCTTGCAGAATCTTGCTATGGGATCATTACTTCCCATTTTCCCTGAAGTCAAGTGGCTTTGTCACTCACACGGGATAGGACCATTAAAAATGTGTCATAGAATCACAGAATCATAGAATGGTTTGGGTTGGAAAGGACCTTAAAGATCATCAAGTTCCAACCCCCCTGCCATGGGCAGGGACACCCTCCACTAGACCAGGTTGCTCAAGCCCCATTCAGCCTGGCCTTCCACGCCTCCAGGGATGGGGCATCCACAGCTTCTCTGGGCAACCTGTTCCAATGCCTCACCACCCTCATAGTGAAAAATTTCTTCCTACTCTCTAGTCTAAATTTACCCTCTTTTAGCTTATACCCATTACTCCTTGTCCTATCACTGCACTCCCTGATAAAGAGTGCCTCCCCATCTCTCCTGTAGGCCCCCTTCAGGTACTGGTAGGCTGCTGTTAAGTCCCCTCGGAGCCTTCTCTTCTCCAGGCTGAACAACCCCAACTCTTTCAGCCTGTCCTCATAGGGGAGGTGCTCTAGCCCTTTGATTAATTTTGTGGCTCTCCTTTGGACTCTCCAACAGGTCCAGGTCTTTTTTATGTTGGGGGCCCCACATCTGAACACAGTACTCCAGGTGGGGTCTCATGAGAGCAGAGTAGAGGGGGAGAATCATCTCCTTTGACCTGCTGCTAATGCTTCTTTTGATGCAGCCCAGGACACGGTTGGCTTTCTGGGCTGCAAGCGCACACTGTCAGCTCATGTTGAGCGTCTCATCCACCAACACCCCCAAGTCCTTCTCCTCAGAGCTGCTCTCTATCCATTCTCCGCCCAGCCTGTATTTGTGCTTGGGATTGCCTCGACCCATGTGCAGGACCTTGCACTTGGCCTCGTTAAATTTCATGAGGTTTGCATTGGCTCACCTCTCAAGCCTGTCCAGGTCCCTCTGGATGGCATCCCTTCCCTCCAGCATGTCCACCACACCACACAGCTTGGTGTCATCGGCAAACTTGCTGAGGGTGCACTCCATCCCACTGTCCATGTCTCCAACAGAGATGTTAAACAACACTGGTCCCAGTACCAACCCCTGTGGAACACCACCGGTCACCGGTCTCCACTTGGATACTGAACCATTGACCACAACTCTTTGAGTGCGGCCATCTAGCCAGTTCCTTATCCAGCAAGTGGTCCTTCCGTCAAATCCATGTCCCTCCAATTTAGTGACAAGGATGACAAGGTATCAGGAAAGTATTTATGCAGTGGGTAACAAGGCCATACATATATATATGTATATTTACATAGACATACACATACGAATGACAAATCGCAACTTCATGCATTACTATTCTTCACACACTGTTCCTGGAGGCATGCACCCTGACACAGACCCAGTTTTTGTGGTACCTGTTACCATTAGTGGGACCCCAATGGCTGGAATAGCAGAGGGATAGGGCAGTCCAGGACCTTCTGTTCCATTTCAGGTTCTCAAAAATGTCAGTCTAGTAGGTCATTTCCCAAGAACAAGGGGGTTTAGTCCCACTCCCTCCAACTTTTTTCCAGTACTCAACTGCCCACCTGTCTATCATCTCCTTCCCCTGGATTTATCATCCTTTCTACTTGGCCAACACCTTCTACTCTCTCTCTTCTGAACTCCATGCCTCAGAGCTCTTCTGTGCCTTCTCCATGCTCAGGATCTTTGTCCACCTCCCTGGCAGCTCCCTGTCCCTTGTACGCCTGTACAAGGAGTACTGACTCCTTCTTTCAAAGCTGTTGATAACTGGTCTGTGCCTGCGCACACAGGAGAGAACCTATACTGGACATGTATGCACTGATACCAACGAATACACCTGCTCTTTCTATCTCATTATTGCAGGTCATTCACAGATTGACATTTTGAAGAACACTGACCATGCTAAGAACAGCAATAATCAGCATTAGCCCTGAGTTATACATAGCAGGTAGCTTTAGCTGGGAAAACTGAGAAGTGATGGTTTTTAGCAGCTGAATGATAGGACCTGTGACCTTTTTACATGATAAGCCAAAGAATAGCCCAACTTTGTAGGACGTCACTGAAATGTCCAACAAAATGAGAATTAAAACTTTGGGTGGGAGAATCAAATAATTTCAAGAGTTGTCTTATGATTAAGTATTACGGCTTATGTTACAAGTTCTTGCATTACACCATTCAAGTTTCTCAATGTCCGTTTAGAGAGGTTTCAGTGGAAATGTTATTAAAACACTGTTGTCACGGTTTCTCTGTCACCAGAAGAATAATGTAGCACAGGCTTCCTGCATTATTTTAGCTGTACAGACAGAGGGTTTGAGGTTTTTCTAACTTTAAAAATATACTTGTGGCTACCTTGATAACCACAGACAAACAAACAACCAATCAACCTACCACAGCGAAAAGCCAAACTGGAAGGACTTAGATGTTGCACATACAGGAAACGGGTGGAACTGGCACAGTGTCTATAGGCAAGGTGAAAACAGCTACCTTGACTCCTAAAAGAAATCTTTCAACCATTCCTTGTTCACCTCTTCCCTTGATTACAATAATCTCATCCTGTGGTTACCCCCATTTCTCCTTTCATGCTAACCCAAATGTGCAACTTTTTGAGTTTCTTCATCCATTTCCTACTGCTTTGTCTCCTATGTCTTTGTTGTTTTCATTGACCTTCGAGATTGTTTTTAACCACGCTTGCTATGCTTGGATGTGGAAGTGGGGTAGACACTCTGTTTAGATAGCAGGACTCCATTGATGTGGAAGTGCCTCAGCAAGCTGTTCATAGCTGTTTGCAGTAGCAGAACTGCTCACAGTAGCAGCTCATCAGAGCCAGACACTTGTGATGATATGCTGCATTCAGTGAGCTCAGTGCTATTAACAGTCTTACAATAACCCAGCAGATGAGGAAGGGTTTTGTCTGAACTGTGTCCCTTTGAGTTTGCTCTGGGAAACCAAGATTGACTCTTGGACTGCAAAGAGTGAAAACTAAGGACTCCCACAGAAGGAAAAAAAAAAAAAAAAAGCTGGATGCTCTGGAGCATTTGTGTGTGGAACATTTGTGTGTGCACAAGTCATGCAACTCACAGCTTGGCCAGGAACCCAGGCTCAGAGAGCATTTTCTGTTTACAATAGCAATCCAGCTGTTCTTGAAAAGCTATAGAAGAGCAGCAGAAATGAAGAAACCTTAGAAAAGCTGTGAGAAAGCTGAGCAAAGAGACTGTTTCACTAACCCCCCTTTCCCCATAGGGACGAGGAGGAATAGAGCAATGGAAGGCAGACCTTCCTTAGTTGAACTAAACAGCACGAAGACAAGGAATACCAAGCAGAACCACTAAGTTTCACTGCAAAACTTTACATGTAACACATGCAGAGGCCATTCCTTGGTTCATTTCTGGGCACATTTTTAAAGAAGGGCTGCTTGCCAAAGACTTCAAACAAAACCTGCAGTTCTGCTTCAAGAACCCATTATTAGCATCTTCCTTTTGTTGTTGACTGGAAGTTTCTTTTACGTTTCAACCACTCTTCTTTTGCTATCTCCAAAATATACAGCACATAAGGAGAATAAGGTCTGGTCATTAGACAGCTCCTTCTGCACCCTGTGAGCAGGTCAGACTTCAGCCATAGCATGGCTAGATGCCTTCTGGGAAATAACTGATTCTAATCATCTTTTGTTCATCATTCCCCATTTGGAATAGACTGTGTCTTCCTGTGCCTGCAATTATTTCCCTTTTCCCTCCTTATGTCTCATTTTTCATGTGCTTTCCTACAACAGTCTCCTCTAGGAAGCACTTTTCTCCCATTTTTGCCTTGATCTTTAAGCACACAGAGGCAGCCAGCTAAATAGATCAAATAATTCACTGGGATCCAGCCCATTCCCATGCACTGGAATGGCGCCATGAACACCTGTGGTACTTTCTAAGTAATAGAACAGCAGGAGAAAATGCAGTCCCAGGCCTGATTCTTGGCTGCACGCAAAGCCCTACATTATTCTGTGGTCTGTGAAAGGGCCCTAACGTGAGAGTAATTACAGTTTTTAACCATTTTCACATGAAGAAGACTGAAGGAAGCCATCCAGGAAAGGAGACCTATAGACCCACTGGCCTTAGAGATACAAAAAGTGTTTCTGTGTCCTTAGAAATGACAGGCCTGAATAATATAGGCTTTTAAACTTATAATCTCTTCAGCCATTACTGCCACAAGCCAAACTAGTCTTTGAAACCAGATGCTGTGACAGTGGCACGATGTTGTGCATCTTTGCCTGAGCTTCTCTGTAGTGCAGGCTACCCATCCACTCCAAACTAGTCTCACGTCTAACCCACGGAAATGCAGTTGATCTAGGGCATCCTTTAGCAAAAAATCTTGATTTGAAGGTTTTGACTGATGGAGAATACACCATGCCTCTTGGCAAGTTAATCTCATTGGCTTTCTCGCCCACATTAGACACCAACAGACAACACAGGTTTACTCATCCTTCAGAAGTGCCTGCATCTCCTAATGGTCCACAAAGAGATGCTTGACTTGGACAACCAGGCACAACACTTAGACAGTTAAAGCAGCTGTGATGAATCCCACCATACTCTCTGACTGAGATCTCTCTTAAACTTTGCTTCTGTAACCTGGATTAATTTGGCCCTTTAAATTTTTTATTGCAGGAAAAGCCCTGTTCATCTAATAATCTATGACCACATCTATGACCAAACTCTTATGAGAGTAAATTGTTTAATTATCATAGGGAAAAACAACAAGAAATTGTGCAATGTCATAAAAGGAAGCAAAGATGGCCTGGAACCCTGCCCCTCTGCTCCCGAGGTGCCCCAAGATACTACTGACCAGCTCTAAGAAAGCAGATATGGTGAATCCCACTGATGCACCCTCCTGGCACGTCACTGACCTCAATAAGACTGCATGCAGAAACATGTATATCTTTACATCTCAGCAGATAAATACCAAGTATGGAATTTATTTGCACATATAATTTGAACAATATAAAAACACTGGCTTTCTCACTGTTACCTTGATAGCATCTTACAGTGCCTTTTCAGCACATGCTGTCCCACAGAAAGATCATCTTCTCCTAGGAATCATACCTTATTTTTGCCCTCTATTACAGCCGTTCGTTCAGTGATGCTCTGGATCCTGTTTCCTATGTTGCTGCCACCTTTCAGGATGAAAGATCCTTCGGTATAAGAGCAAAAGCCACGCCTGAAGACAACAAAAATTGAAGCTTTATTGATTTGGTGATAGACTGAAGCATTCAACATATAAGACATAACAATTATTCTGGCAACAGCAATCAGTCAGGGAAACTGCAGGTGCTGTGATGACTAGGCAAGTATAGTTACTTTTCATAAAATCTTGAGGTTTGGAGCCTGATGATTGATTGGATCCACTTTCACAGCTCCTCATTGAATATTAGCTCTCTGGAGTCAGTGTTAACATTTAATCCACTGTACCTGGGAAGTCAGAATTTACAATTTGAGCCTAATTACAGGGCTATGCAAGACCAACATCCCATTTCAATGCTCCTATTTTCAGCCACTGTCATGGCTCAGGCTTGGCTTCAAACATGAGTTAATATTATTTTCAGCCTTAGAATCAAGACAAGTAATATTTGTTTCAAGATCCATTCCATAACATATTGGATGCCACTTCACTATGTGCAGGTTCTTTTTGTTATAATGAAAAATGATGCAACCTCTCATTTCTGAAGGTTTTCTTTAGTTGAGTTTACAAAATGGCAAAATATCAATACCGGGGTTCAATGATTACAAGACACACAGTAAAAATAACCATAATCCTCCAAATTAGCAAAACAAAGTTAAGCAAAACCTAATTGCCAAAGGGATTTAAATACTCATTTAATCTGAAAAAAAAGTCATGTTAATAAATGGGAATCTCAGGGGAAAAAAAGTTTTTGCCTTACGCAACAAATTGGCTTGTAATCAGAACATTCAGGTGTGGTCATGGTAGAGCTAATTTGTTTCCCAAACCCCTAATTTGGTACACATGGAAATAAACACATTGGAATGCTTCTTAAATGCTGTCTCTCCCTACTCTTCTTTGAGGATATCTGGTTTTGCTTTTCATCCAAAATTTGTTGCCTGTTCAATTCTGGCTTCAACAGTAGAGCTTAACCCTCCAGCAGGGTCAAGCTCTTTCAAATATGATATCTTCCTTTGATCTTCCATGAATTTGAAAGATCAGACTGCAGTATCTGTAATCAAATAGTTCCGACATGTATATCAGTTGTTTGGAGAAATGATCCTTAAATTCCAGTGACTGGATAACGGCATGTGATGCAATCCTGACCAAGGAATGAGGTTTATTTCCCCTCAGCTAACTGTGCAGCTTTCTTAAACTTTGTGTTGTTTATAATATCAATGGTACACTCACTTTACATGCTTGTTTTAATTGTGTAGCTTTGCGTCAAACTGGCCAGTGTCTTAGCAGATATTTCAGCTTAAAGAAATGATGATATGTAAACTAACTTGGGCTGTAATCATCAGTACAGATATATGATTGGCTGCCCAAATTTCTTAACATTCATTGAGAGGCTGAATGAGCTGAAAAAGCCAAATAACAGGAGCAGGACATTGTCGTTCATGCCTAAGAAATGACAAGGAACAAGAAACCCTGTCTCCACAACCATTTCTTCCAGGCTCTGGTTTAACATACACGATTGTTGAGACCAGAGTGGATGAAAGACAGCTGATGCCTTCAGATGAGAAAAAATGATGAAAAATTGTTCAGAAAGGTAGAAGCCATTTACTTCGAACATTTAACGCTTTAAGAAGTCTGGCTTTGTAACAAGATTAGAACGCAGAAAGCACGATAATGTTGGTAAGCCAATAACATTTCCATGCCATAGCAAATATCAGAACTTATTTCATGATGCCAGTACTGTAGGCACACAAACAGGCAGTATCAAAGGCACATCCTTGTCATTGGATATTTGGGCAATCTCTGTACAGCAAGACTCAGAGCCCAAAATCTCATTTCGTCCATAGTAAAAAGTAATTTTATTTTTTTTCCTTTCCTCACAGAATGAATTTACATTTTTTTGTTACAATGTTGAAAATTTGTGCTCTTTATTATAAAAGACCTTACTGAGACACATACTCTGATAAAGGACAGAAAGAAGGTACAATGCATATTCAGAAACTGTTTATGCATCTCTGAAAGTCATCTCCCATCTCCTTTCTTGCAGCCCTGGAACCTCCAGGCTTAGTTGTTATTATACTCTTCCTCATAATTCCTTGAAAAAGACTGTATATATTTAGGTTGCAATGTCTTAAGGATGAGGACAGTGTTACGTACTTGTTGATGCTTAGCACAATGAGGTGCTGATTACTCAATAATACCGTAATACAAGCCACCATCATAATTACAATAACATCACAATAATAAGAAAAACACATGTAAAACACCAGATGAAATATGAGCCCTAGAGGCACATATATGAATTCTACTGACTTCACATACCATCTCCAAACTCCTGATTACAATGTTAATGCAATTATAGTAGAAAATTTAATACTCTTAATAGCTGTTGTCCATGGTTTTAACAAAAAAGGAGTCACAATCAAGCTGAGAATACATTATCCAACAGCGCACGGTACACAGTGGGAGATGTGAGTACTGTCATATGCACAACTTCGGTTCCATGGTCTGCTGGAGCAGCAAACATTTACAAATCAGTTGCAGTGCGGCTGCCAGGCAAAGTCTAGGACAAGACCCAGCCTTATCCCTTTGGCTGCAGAACCAGATGCTTTCTCTCCTCAGCTGCCAAATGCTCTCACTTTAACCTCAAATACACGAACACATCTTAAGGATAGAGAACACGAGCCACGAGCTGGTTATGCAGGTTAGACTAGGTTAGTACCCAGTGGTTCTTCCTCTTGCTGCTGCCAGTAGTGCCACATGAAGCCACTGTTTAAGCCAACAGCATCGGGTAGAGATAGGGAAGGGACAAATGGGAGTAATTAAGAGTCCTGCCTCCCAACCTGACTTCAGCTTCTAACAACAGGCATTTTGTAACAGAAAGACAAAAGGCTCTGCTGAACTTAGATGTAGTCATCAAACCAAATGTTTGTGTTAAGTACAGATGCTTGGAAAGAGAGAAAAATGGAAATATAAAAATTTACTCTGGCTGGGACCAAAATACACAATCATCTTTCTGTTAATTCAATTGATGTTCCATTGAGTGTGTCCTCAGATAACATCAGCTATGTATTTTTATGCTTTGTAAAGAAATTGCAAGTTACTTTGAACTATCCATTCTAAAATAGCAAGAGCATCCTATTTGTAGCAGGAACTGCCTATTTTTGCAGGGAAATCCCACTGAATTTCGGATACCTGAATCTTAGTCCAGATATCTCCAGAGAGCATGAATTCCTGAAATGCTTTGTTGTGGGATGACTCTGATTGCTTTGCATCTTCAGGAAAGCTCACAGCAGGGTTACTGCCAGGTTAATGAAAAAGCACAGAGCGTGCACAGAGATTGATAAACAAGGTAGTATCTGCCAGCACATTTCTAAGCACTTCTTACACCTGTTTCCCTGCAGATCGTTTCACGCCCCTACTTTATGGGTGCAACTATGCACGTATAGAGATTCTGTATAATGAATGCTGAAGGGGTTTGTGTACAAATGTATGTTTATAAACATTATGCAATCTCAGGGCAAGATAATCAGACTCTGCTGTATTAGTTTAGCACCAGGAGAAGCAGAGCAATCAGGCTCCTCAGCCCCGAAGTCGTGTTTCCCATGTGGCTGTGTGCGTGCTCGCATGCGCGCTGCCCGTGCGCTCGCACACACGCACCCCCGCACAGGCAACGCTCCCTCCTTTGTGTCCAGAGCCTGCGAAACAGGCTGCTCCTTTGTGAAAACAGAAGCTGCTAAATCTCCTGCCGGTTTTGAGAGAAGCCCAGCGGGGGGGAGGAGGGGTGAGAGCAGCTCTGCTGGCGCAGGGAGCCGGCAGCACCCGCTGCCTGCCCGGCTCCCTGCAGCGTGCGCCGAGCTCCGCCGGCAGACCGTCCCACCGCTCTTAGCTTCGGGAATTAACGCTTCTCCAGAAGGGCAGGGGGGAGATTTATGCAACCAGAAGTAAGCTGAGCTTTACACAAGGTTTGCGATGTGCGGTGGGAGCTGGCACCGGCGGGGGCCCTAGAGAAGCAGCCTGGGGGAGGGGAGCCAGCCTGCTTCTCAAGAATACATCAAGCCCTTAAGGAAGCAGAGTGTGCCATGTTTGAAGATGCAAAGATAATCACAGTGCTGGGAACCGTCTTGTGTAGCAGAGGAAGCCAAACAACAAGAGGAAAGCAGCATATGCTCCTGATTTCGCACAGGAAGCTAGCAGCACCTCCTGCCAAAGTGAGATAAGAAAACTCCCATGGCCTATTCTGGACAAGGCCATGGTTATCAACCTTAGCTTCACACTGTCCTCACTCTGCTCCACAGCCCGCTCCCTTTCCTAATGAGTTTCAGAGCCCTCACCTCTATTAGCATACAGCATGCCAAGCACAATAGCATGGTATATTTATAAATATCAACCGGGAAAAGTTTCCAGGGTAAGAGTGTACTTCATGTCATCTTGATGAATTTTACTGAAATCAAACTACAAACCAGCTCCAAGCTAAAGTCCTGTCTATGAAACTGCTGATCTCAGAAGAAAAGTGGTTTTGTTGTCACCCCAGTGATTTATAGAGCAGCATAGGAGCCGAGGTAAAGGATTTATCTACTTATTCACAGGACAGATTTGACTCTCCATATGACAGACAGTCCTAAATGAAAGCCCTAGACCCACCTTGTGTCCATACACACCTTCTTCTCCATCCTGGAGACCGTTGTGCGATTTGCAGTTCAACTAGTACAGTGACAAACACCAGCAAAAGAGCTCGATCCCCTTATCAGTTGGAAGAATACTCATCTCTCAGATCCTCCCTCCCAAACCCTCGTGTGTGATACCAGAGGCCATTGCAATCTTTCTCTCCTGTAACATCCCATCCCATACAATTCTCTAAGCATTCCTCTTGTCAAAGCCACTGGCAGCCTCAATCACACTCTTCTTTACTGAGGCAGTATTTGGCAATTGCACCAGTACTAGGAGCAAGAGGAAGCTGTCCTGTCACTGATAGTGACAATTTTTGAGAGTGATTAATGGCAGGCACAATATTTTTCTCAGCATCTATCCTTTTTTAGGGCAGTGATCAATTACTAGCAGCATCGGAGCAATGTTATTACAAACTCAAGTTGGGCTGACTCGCATCTTTCTAGAGGAGGTGGTGACGACACTAAGACAGGAACTCTGGAAATTCCTGGAATTGTAAAGAATATGTAGGAACTGTTTTCCACTTGGAAGTTATCAAAAAAATCTGAATGACATGGGCCTTGCCTTCTCCGCACCTTGGCGTCCAGTGCCGTGCAATTGGCAGTGTGGGGTTGGTATAGCCACGTGTCCTGGGGAATATAATCGATTTGAAGCAGGAAACAGAGAGGAAAAATAGTGTCAGGGAACATGTACATGTTGTGAAACGTGCTTAATGGCGGTGGAGGGGGACAACATGTGTTGGCCCCTTGCCAATGTGCTCCGCGAGCTTTGGCTGTGACACTACAATGCACACGTGCATTAAGGAGCTATGGTCCAAGTATTCCCACACTAGGTCAAAAATAATTGGTTAGAGGTTGAAATGCTGGCCCTACTGCATTTGGTGGCAAAGCTGCAGCCAGCTGGGAGTTCATCCCAAGCACCTTCCCCAATACACAGACCCACAATGAGTATGTGGGTTAGTAGGGCTAGAAATAAATCTAGAAATAGTAGGAGCTGGATACAGTTTACACCATATAGTGTAGTTTGTTTATTTCTATTTATTTAGGAGCTTAGCAAGGAACACCAAACAAGCAGTCCTGATGCAAAAGCGGTGCTTGTTCCTCCTCTGCATGTCTCATTCTTCAGCCCTTTGCCACTCTGCTCTCACTGTCACTGGTCCCTACTGCTGCCTGTCCTGAATGCCTCATCCTTCTGGTAAGCATCTTTAAAAACAGGAGGGTATATGGTATTCATGGTCTTGATGCATATCACCATAGCTCTATGGAAAAAGAAAGCATTTGACAGCTACACACTGCCTTACCTTCTATTATCCATATGCAACCACAAAAACGGATAACGTTTCCCTTTCACGGTCATCCTTTCCAAACATTATAGCTTGCCCTGAATTACTCCAGTTTGTTACCACAGAAAGCTGCTTGATCTGAACTATCTCAAAAGAAGCACCAAGATCAACAGCAGTCTAATCTATCTCACCTTTCATCCCTTCACCAGCCCATGCTTTCATTTCTACAGAAAAAAAAAAATCATCACTTCTACATCCACACACCTGAGCACCCTGCAACACCAACTATTCACAACAAAAAATGCAAGTGACTCAGGGTGAGGGTCACCAAACAACACATTTTGCTTCCAACCTCTTTGTTGATACTTGAGAACCCTGTCCATTAGGGAACACAGCAGCATTTAAAAGTATTTTTTTTCAGGTGTTTGCACATCCTGAGGTGACCTGAAAATTTCTCACCTTGAGTTTCTTATCAGATAATTATATTTTGTTTCTTGACCCTTAATTTCCTGCTTCATGCTGCTTAGCATTCTTCATGAACACGGAATACCATCATATTTCAGCCAATCCCTCTTTCCTTCCTTCTTGTCCATCTCCTCTCCCTCCTTAGCTAGGCTGGAATCACTCTCATCTCCTATGTGGTCCCTGTGACTCAGCCTCCACTTTCTCTCTCCGAGAGTACCAGCCGTGTCTTCCACAGAGGAGCTGAATGTTGGCTGGAACTATACAACTGTCACTCAAAGCATGAGGTTTTCATAAGCATCTAGAACTTCTTGGTGGGAAAAAGCATTTTATTTTAACAGTCTGTGTTGTGCTGAAAGGAAGAGGCATTTTCTGATTTGGTTGAGCAGTCAGAAACATAAAGAGAAAGACCATGAAAACTCTACCATGCAATGTCCACACTTACTGTTTCATCTATTTCAAAAAAAGTTCCCTGTATATAAAGTCCAAGATATTGTTCAGACCCTTCCAGAACAAGTTATATTTCATGTACAAGTCACTCCTAACAGCTCACTCAACTTCTAGGCATAAACTCACATCATAATTTTCCAAGATCCAGGTATTCCTGCTCCAGCAGTGTGACTGGACTAGATGATCTTTCGAGGTCCCTTCCAATCTCTAAGATTCTGTGATTCTCTGATCCCTAGTGCCTTCCTTCTCATAACACTGAAACTCCCTTATTTTTCTTTGCTGTCATGACTGGATCCTCTTGGCTCTAGAAAGGAGTGACTTATTTACAAAGTCCTTAATACTCCCTGTCTTGCTGACAAGCTGGAAGCACAACTAACACCCTTTCCACTTCCCAGTGATCAGCAGAGGAGATGAAAGAGCTGTTGCTGCATTGACGTTGTGTTTTTCAAGGTTGTTTGTTTTCAGCTTCGCTGCAAGTAGGGGTCTGAGAGCAACTCTGGGCTGACTGGAATGAGGGGACTGGAAGTGCAGGCAGAAAACAAGGAAGGGATGAGAAAGAATGCAGGGAACCATTTTTAAGGAGAGAGGTGAGTTGATTAGAGGGAAAACAGGAAGAGAAAATACTGACAGACATGGATATAAGACTAAGGATCCATCTACCCCATATCCTGTCTCAACAATGACCATAAGCAGATGGTTGGGGATGAGTAAGAGCAGGACTAACTTCAGACACTTCCTCCTAATACTCCCCCAGTCACCAATTATTATCAGCTCAAGAGCTTCCCACAACGGAGGCTGTTTCTACACTTCAGTGGATTTCTCTTCCAAGACTTAGTGCAAATTTTTTAAACCCCCAAAATCCTCTGTCAAGGAATTTCACAGATCTGCTACTGACTGCATGAAGAGCCATCTCCTTTTTCTGTTCCGAACTGCACTCTTCCTGGCTTCGTTTAATGGCCCCTACTTCTTGAACTGGAAAATACATATGCGTCTGATCCTCAGACATCTGTGTCCTTCACAAGTCTGTAGATGTCTATCACTTAGCCCCCCAACTCAGCTCTTTTTCGGGCAGCAGAGCCCTGACCTCCCTCCTCACTCATCCCTCACACATTCTTCTCATTCCCTGAAATTCTTTTGATCCTTTTTCTTGCCCCTCCTGGTGTGCATCTTAGTTTGGCTGCATCCTTTGAGATGAAAGGTTCAGAAATGCTCACAGTATAAAAGATGTTGGAGATTTATGGATTGATGTGGAGTTATCATGGTTTTCTCTGTTTTGTTCTTTCTTTCTTTCTTTCCTGGCAATTGATTTGTTTTTTGAGCTGCTCACGATGGTGATTACTTTCACAAACCCATGTATCACAATGCTCAGATCTCTCTTTGTAGTAGTAATGATCAGCCAACCACCTTTTTATACATACAGCCTTTTTACATTTACATTTTATATGTGAAAGTGAAATTGTTCTTCCTACATACCTCATGCACATTTATCGTCAATGAATTTCATCAGACACTTAATCACTCAGATACTCAGATTCATACAGTTCTGCATTTCTTTGCAATCAGCCCTCATCCTTAGAAATCTGTATAACTTGGTGTCATCGGCAAACTCCGTCAGCTCCTCACCACCTTTTCCAGGTTATTTCTGAACATGTTGACAAGTACAGAGCCCAGCACCAGCTCCTGAAAAACTTCGCTGGTCACCTCCCTACACTGCAAGAACTGGCTGTTCCCTCTAAACCTCTGTTTCCTATTTCTTAACTGAATATTTTTTTCTGAGCATGATCTTACCTCATATGCCGCATCTGTTCAAAGCCTTCTGCAAAGGCTTTTTGAAAGGCGTACACATAAAAGGAAAAAGGATGCTAACTAAAGTTTGTATATTTTTGTAAAAGGTGTACTTGATCCAGTAATAGTACTCCATTCATAATCACTCCTAAGCACACACAGAGTTTGACTTGGTGTCTTCCTTTGGCCAAGAGCCTCTGCTAGTGCAGGAGCAGGTTTCTGGCTATGAGCTGGGATGTCCCACTGGCTCGGACACTGCCAGCGTGCAGGGCCTCACTCACAACGTGGAGTCCCCACGTACAGCCTGCCACATGCTTTATTTTCCATGGGCTGGACGACAGTGAGTAAAAGGTCAAGCAATAACTTCCCACCACTTGCATGACCCTTATGTGTTCTTCCTTAAGACTGGGTATCGGACTGCCAAAAGACCACCATGTGAAGGCAACAAGATGAAAAAAGAAACTAGGAAAAAACAAGAAACAGCAAGTGAAAAAAAGATATGAGAGTGAGGGCTAAAATTATGACACTAAGCAGAGGACTCCTGACCATCTCAGTGTTTCTGTAGTCCTTACGTTTTAGGTTTAATCAATGACCAGTTAAAAAAATTACTTGGGCAACACAATGCATTTGAGTTTAAAATATTTTTGAAATAGACTTGGAAAACTTTGATTCAAAGTGATTTGAAAACTAGGAATACTGAAATTTGAAAGCTTAAGCTTAAGCTTCTGGTTCAGAAGACCCACAGTGAAAACATTTACAGCTTGCAGAATAAATTCATCAGTGCTTTCACTGTGTTACCCTGAGAACAGACTGGAGCAAACTGTACTCAGTGTCTAGCATGTATTTGTAAGTATTAAAAAATATTCTTAAAAATCCAAAATACTGACTAAGGACAAGGATATAGTCCTACTAGCTGTTTTCAGAAGATTGACTTGTGGCTCACAGTGGAAGTACAGAATGAGATGCACATTGCTTGTTCAGGCTGAAGCAGATCAGATGCTATTTCACTTCTCTCTTTCTTTTGACTTCAAATTCCTGCAAGTTCACACTGCTGCAATGTACACTCATGTCTGTTCCTCTGCAATTTTTTTGCAAGAAATCCGAGGAACACAGGGTCTGATTTTTATCTGCATTAATCTATTTCCCCAACTATGACAAAAGAAGGGAACAGCTAGCGTATCTTTTCACGTACCGATTTTAAGTACCTTTACATTACTAGAGCACTGCAAGATGATTTTCTTGTAATAGAGAATGGAAGGCACAAAGGCCACCAGCCAGATCCTCAACCAGTGTGAGTTTCGAGCTAAGAATCTGGCCACATGTCAAATGAAACAAAGGCATTTTTGAACTACCTGTTTATTAATGGCATCTGACCTACTTTTACCAGCTCTAAGAACTCAGACTTCCCCTTCCCGGAAATAGAAGGTGGCATGGGGAACAAAAACAGTCGCTGTGGACAAACTAATGGGCATCGATGTTTGCAGACATTCAACAATTAAATTTGGGTGGTTCAGTACATTTCTAATTAAGTACAATTAACATTTGTTCTTTACTTGTTCATTTTACATACCTCACTGATGTTCCAAATCTGGTTTTCCCCTGATAATCTATCTGAGCACATCCTAATGATTCTGCCTTTCAATCCCTTGTTAATACACTGCCATAAACAATGCAGAAATGCAATTAGACTGCTACGCACACACGGTCTGCCTCCTCTTTCACTGAAGCTCGTGGGAGTCTGGCCATGCACTTTCATTATGGTAGTTTCAGGCTTTCTATATCTCTGCACAAGTTTCAGGGAAAACCTCTAGTTTTGCCTCACTGGGATCCACAACACACAGTGCTGGAGGGCTGTTTTTGTAGAAAATCATTCATGTGACCCTACCTTTACTACAGAGAAGCCTCAATGGGAGGTAAATGTTCCCTTCCCATCACTCTGTGTTAAACCAGTAAGTGATTCCACTGAGGAGCTTGGACCCACATCAGAGCCTTGCAAATGTTGTGGTTTCCTGATACTGGCTCTTCAGAGGCAGTACCAGCTTAAGCATTTCTGCACAGCCCCTGGTCCCTGCTGCTCATTTCTGGCCTCAGTTTCAGGTATTCAGCCCCTTCATTCCCAAGTCTACTGTTCAGGTGGTTTTACCACCAAGAAGAGTTCATATCCTGACACTATAGTCAAGAGGGCAGAGAATCAGGTTATCAGTTTTTCCAATGACTTTGGTTTTGTAGGCATCCCCACGATATTGTCATGTTTCTCTCCCTCACACACACACCCCCACAGAAGAAAAAAAAAAAAAAGCCAAGAAAACACAGACTGATGTAACAACAGGGTTGTAAAATAATATCCTGATATTCAATTTGAGGCTAAACAAAACTGATAGTTCAAGGAGAGAGTGAAGTAGCAAGGTGGTGGGACAGTTGGAACACCCAAGGCAAAGTTTCAGTGTTGCATCTGTTTGCAGTTTCTGAAGGGCTGATCAGCTAAACCTTGGGCAGAGCGCAGTGAAGATCTCTTTGAACTGCTCACATGGAAATGTCCAGTGAGAGAAACTGTCCCCAAATGACACTGCACAACCACTGAGGAAACCAGTGCTTCCCCAGAGCAATATCAGTATCCCAGGTGCCTTTCTTGTCAATTTCTGCCAGACCAGTTTAAGATAAACACAAATCTGCTGAGGAGATTCAGGTCAAGAACCATTAACATCAAGCACGTTCCTGGCATGCAGATGCTCATTCTGCAGCCTCAGAGCTGATGAGTTTGGGTGGGGCACAGCCTGGCTGGCTCCAGAGACCCTCAGCAAGCCCTGCCACTGGCTGACCCTCTGCTGACAACCCAAGAAAAAAGTTAGACTTTTTCTAACCTAACCAACCCAACCTAAGCAAGAAGGCCAGAAAGAACGACTCCAGGGAGGCAGGGAAGAGGCGAAGAAGGCTGATGGACACTGCAGGACAAGTGTCCCACAGGCTGTTTTCTGCTATATCCATTGAGCAACTGGGGGCTCCCAAGCCTGGGAATGTATGTATCTGCTACAGAGCAGCAGCGTAAGCTGGAATAAGAGAGCACTAGAAGTTTCTTGGTCAGTTAGGAAAAACTAATCTTTAATTTTTCAATTTAATTTTATTTTAACTCTCATTGTATCTTCTACTAACATCTAAATAAAAGGCATTAGCACTGCTGTCTTCCATTTCTTTCCTGTGTTTTAAGTGCAGGGACCAGATGTGTCCGTCAAAGAGAACTGGTGGGTCAGGAAGAACGTAGTTACATGTACTTCTCCTGGTTTTGCATTCATCGTATGGAACTGCCAGGTAGTAGTGTATGTCAAATAGGTCTAGCAATGGTTTGTAACTGTAAAGCAGGAAGCCTTCAATGAGAAATATATGGATATCTTTGGAGGCTGGCTCTTCAGAGCCAGGTGTAACATTCACCTGGTGGGAACAGGCAAATTTCACTGGGTTCTCAATTCACACACAGTAGAGTGCTCACCATTGCCTCCACACCCAAGGAGTGCAACACTTGAAGCAAGTTGTCCTGAATTTACTAGCTCTGCATAAGCTTTAAAAAAACCCCCAAAACATTACTTTTTGCCCCAATTTTTCTTGACTCTTTTATGTTTCCTTGCCAGGGTGAACATCAGAAGAGGATCTTTCCATCTGTCTATCTAGTTAGCAAGCTAGCTAACAAAAGGTTATTTAATGGCAATAGAGCTGGTTTAAGCAAAGTAATTTTAACAGAAAATAAAGAACAGGGAATTTTAATGATGGTCTCTCCACCTTCCAAAAAGTCAAATTCATTGAGCAATCCTATAGCTTTTTTTTTTTTTTTAATTTGCTACCAGGGAACTACGGAAACTGTTTAATTTTGCTGGCCTCCTGTTACTGGCCTGAATAATACAGAGAGGAGAGTTATGCAAATTGGTTGTAATAATCACAAAGCATTAAAGTATGTTTGCATTTCATTTTAAAGCCTTGGAATCCACTGAGGTATTTTTAGATTCTGAAAGAGAACTACTGTCTAGGACAGAAACTGAAAGAAGCAGCCAGACAACCTAATGGTTTCTATTAAAGAGCCCATAGGCAACAGTCCTTCAAAAATAAAAACATCTAATTCAAGCACTATGAGTCATTCCCCAGCTTGCACTGATAGTAATCAAGTGATGTAAAGTTAAGCAAATGTATAAATTTTGGAGCAAACAGGTCTGTGCACTGCAAAGTCTTTGCAGCAACAGCATCTTTGTACCCAGAGTGTGTGCTCTATCTGGTGCCATGGGACCCGGAAATCTGACAAGAATCCCTACTGGTGTACACTGAATAATGGTAACCTGTGGGTTTATCAACTTAAGGTACAAGGTACATTTGTGCACAGAAATAGGCACTACTTGAGCACAAACAGAGCAACATTTTAGCCCTGGAAACCTAACATTGGGCAGGTAAATCCAAAGAAATCCTGTAATGGCAGAATAAGATAATTTTTTTATCTCCTGCACAAGATACACACACCTTAAATCTGCTGCTTAGGCAAACCTCTCCTCAGATAAAGAGGTAAGTATAGTGGTGGGATTAAAGGGTTCTCCAGTTTTTCAGGGAGAACACCTGAACTAGCACGGACATCAGCCTGAGCAAGCCACACCAGCTGCTGAGGTCGTCCACTCTGCTCCCTTCCTGGAGCAGGGGACAAAATGTAATTATTCAGGTATTCCTGCCTTTCTGCGATAATTAATTGATGTAATATTACTCAGAGGGAGTTATTCCCCTCCTCTTATGCAAAGCATTAAAAATTGTGTTCTCCAGACTGCTTCTTCAACAAGTGTTTAAAGGAGAAGGAAGGGGAGGGGGCTAAAGAGAATTGTCACAGAACAATTATGAAGGCAATTTGGAAGCAAGACTGGAAACAACCTTGTAACAGAGCCAATAGCTGATTCGAATTGTTACATTTCTCCTTTGATCGCCTGTTCAAACACACTTCTAATTAGCATTTGAGTCTACAGTTTAGCACATTATTAAACACCTGCTTGAGGATATTATTTCTGTTTCTGATGACACACTCTTCTGTGCTGTACTGCAGATCTGTGCTTGTTAACAGAAGGAAATATTTGACAATGGATGAGCACCACCCCAGCTCCCGAAGAACAGTTTTATCAGTGCAGCACTGGGATTTCAATCCAGAGTATGCAGAGATGCATAAACACTTGAAAGAAACAAAAAGATAGAAAATATTCATATACACCTTTCACAGGGTTTCTTTACTTAAGAGATGTGATTTCTTTTCTCTTATATCTTGCACCAAAAAGCAGAAATAAATTCATACTCAGAATTTTGTGACTTGTCCTTCGAAGGTAATGTAAAGAATGATAAAGGCAATGAAGCCCTCAACTATCCTCAAAATGGAGACTTTCAGGTTATACCTGTTCCAGCAAAGAGAGAGATTGCTAGTGCCACCTCTTGGTGAGAAGGGCACAGAAGGCCACCTATTTGCATAATCCCAAAACAAGACATAACTGGAAAAACCATGTGTGCTTCTAGGAAGTGCTGCCCGCTCTCACTGATCACAAAGCACTTACAAGCACCCTTCATTTGAAATAAGCTGTTTATCCTATTTAATTGAACAGGGCGTTGTGTAGCCCTGCAGTTAATCATGTCCTTAAATGTTGTAGCTGGACCGGCACTAAAACCCAATTCTATGAAAGTGCTAAGGAAGTTAAATCCTATGTAAAATTATTAACTTCAACGGAAACTAAGAAAATGTTGGTTCCTAAACTTCTGTTAGGTTTTTAAATATCTTTGTTGTGCTGTGATCCAAATACCTTGCATGTTTGAACCTTCCAATAGTAGCTTAATGTTAATGCCATTGTGGAGGCTGAGTGGCAATCATTAAGATTGTGTCAGATTTCGTGATTCAGGAAGAACTTTGGATAAATGAGTGAACACACAAACTTGTAACCGTAAGAAACAGAGTTCAAAAGCAAGCTTAAATATAAAAGAGGATTAGTTAAGTGCTACATCAGCATCAAGTAAGCTTGTATGGTGCCATTTATATTTTACCCTGCTGCAACATCATCTAGACAATGCTGATGCATTTGGCTTGCTGAACTGAATCTGTAAGCCAACATACCATGAGAGAGATTGGACCTTTAAGATTATTTCTGTTGAATTTCAAAAGAAGCCACACAGGGGAATCACTCTGCCTGGAGAAGAGCACGGAAATCTCCTCCATGAGAAAGCGTGTGAACTTTGGAGGACATTGTCTGTAAGGCTTCCCTCACAAAAATTAAAAAGCAGTTACCGCCTCTGGACATTGCATACATGAACAGTAGAAATCTAAGTAGCAATACAAAATAACAACTCTGCCCTCCATTTTCAAATAATGATGCAGACAAAATGTCATTGTGTCTACATGTTTACTAAAAAATACATTGATAAAAGTATACAAGCTCCTAAAACTAAGCAAAGGTCATGTTAAGCTTTATTCTTGTAAAAAAGTAAATATTTAAATGTAATAGTAAGGGAAGACATGCTAAATAGAAGTAAGGAAGGTGTCCTACCTTGTTTTAAAATGGTTTTGTCTACAGGGATACCACATCCATGTAATTTTAGGCTGAGGAATACCGTACACCGTGCAGGTCAGCACTTGTCTGCTGTTCAGTAAATATAGATTGGGATCAGGGAATGATGACACAGCATTTTCATATATCTGGGGTTTCACTGTAAAGGGTAGAAAGTGGAAAGCAATTAAAACCATCTCATTTCCATTGTACTGCATGACCATTATAATACTACATTTCTGCAGGCTGAGTAATAAGAAAAATCCCCATGAGAACAAAGAAAAGCAGCACGACTAAGTCGAATCAGATGAGCAGTTAGTAACACATTTAAATCATCAGGAGCAAGTATGTGACTGGAAGACAGAAACCTTTCTAATGAAAACCAGTGTCTGTCTTCTGATTCCAAGATGGATCTGTCACCCCACATGCGAGGCTTGGATTTGGGTCCATGAAAGTCAGTAGGAAAAGCCACAATGACCTGAGCTGTGCAATATCGATGAAAATCTAGCTCAATGAAAATTTAGCATTGATATTTCCAGGAGAAGCATGGGAACATGCTGTAAACTTACCATTTACTGTAAGAGTGACTGTAAGATTCTTAGACAAGTTCCACTGGCGTATGCTCAATATTATAGTGTAGTTTCCAGCATCTTCTTCAGCAACATCCTTGATGATTAATGAATAGTCTTTAACCATGTACCGGGCACACTTTTCAGAAGCAGGTAGTCCATCTTTTAACCTGTTTAAAAAAATTCTAGAAATCAAAATTTTGAAAAATAATGTTGTTTAGACTACTGCTATTTCATTTCACAACATTTCACAAACCTTGGGCAAGGATTGAATTTATAGTCTGAGATTCTGTTTACCAGAGGCTTATCCTTCCCTTACAAATACGATTACTGGCATTTATAAAGCACTTCAGAAAATACCATTCTACATATTATAATTGATAAGGATCTGACAGAGCTCTGTCTGAGTATTTGAGAGCTGCTGAAAATTGCAACTGTGTCTCTGAAGATCCCAGTTTTCCATGCTTGTGCTGCCACATAGTCTAGAAGACAACCATTTCGGCTAAGAGTCATTTACACAAATAAAGGTTGCATCATCCAGCATGGACCATTCCTTATGACCTCAGAATACATCCTGGGACAAAGTATTACAGTAGCCTAAGCACAGCTGTGATTTTAGGAAGAGGAAGAGTAAGTAGATTAGATAAGCACTTAAGAATCAGATATCCTGCTATCAAGGGAATGTTTTTAAAGATAACAGAAAACCAACATAGAAAGTACTAAGTGTTGCTCACACACAGATTCCTGAAGAAGCACAACATTTTTCTTCAAAGTCTAAAATACAGCCTAAAGTACATTTTGATAGGTGACTGTATGAAGGTTGACATAATGTTAGCAGAAGAGTGCAACAGAGTTTCACTACGACAGACTTAATTAAAAGGATTCCTAGGTTTTGGTAATTATTTAGAGAAAACTCTTACTGTTATTAGAGGAGCATTAAAAATTGGGTCTAAGGACTATGGATTTAGACATTTCACTGTATCTGTATTTTGCAGAGCCACAGAATAGCTGAGGCTGAAAGAGCCTCTGGAGATCGCCTAGTCAAACCCCCTGCTCAAAGCAGGTTGCCCAAGACCATTTTCAGTCTAGTTTTGAGTATCTCCAAGGATGGAGACTCCACAGCCTCTCTGGACTACTTGTTCCAGTGTTTCATGAACCTCACAGTGACAAACAAATACATAAAAATTCTTGTTTACAGGAATTTTTTTTGTCTTTCAGAAGTTTTGGATCTATATGCATAGCCAACAAGCCCAGCCATTAAAGAAACAAAGTATAAATGGCTAGTATCAGCTCCACTTCCACCCCTTAATTTTCCATGTGGAGCTATAAACATAAGGGTTTTGTAAAACAAAACAAAATGGTTGGAGCAAAAGTAATTTCTGGCTGTGAGTAACATGAACTCTCACTGTTCATGTATGTATGGTTTGTTTTCTTAATCAGTCTTGTCATAGACCTTTTGTTAAAGTGCAATGAATTGAGCCAGAGCTACTGCTGTTCAAAATTATTTAAACAAAAAAAATTGAGATCATGAATAGATAACATTGTTTTATATAAAAGTGGTTTGGGTTAATACAAAAAACTGTTCAAAAGATTTCTTAGCACAGTATACGTGAGCCAAAGTGAGCACTCCAGTCACTAAAGTAGATCTACAACCTGCAGATCACCATATAATAAAACCAGCTTCCATTGTTTTTCTAATAGGGCATGTCTGTGTGACTCAGTCAGTTATTTTAATGAAAACCTTGTTTTCTTTCTTCTACTGTCTGAAAAGCAAGTTCAGGTCTCATATCTAGGTCTGAGTGAAGTACAACAGGATTTCAACAGGAGATACATCTAACATATTTGAGGATCTGAGCTTTAAACTTTCCAGATCTGCTTTTTTTGCACTTGCAAAATGGAGATAATGTTCTCATAAACTGTTAAAACCCAGGACAACCCTGAAACTTCCAGTAAAAATCCACAATTGTATTGTCTCCAGTTGTCATTTCAAGAGGTCTTATTTGACTATTTTACCAAGTTAGTATTTTTCATCTAAGAAGAGGTCCAGCATGCATATGTGGAAGTAACTTCTGTCCTACCATAAAACCTCCGGAGAGGGAAATGCCTTCACTTTCATTGACAAACGATAGGATTTTCTTCCAGCTACAGCCTCCAGCGCAGTTTTTCTTCGACGTTTCAAATTAATGAACATTTTATCTTAAAAAAAATGAAAAAGAGTACACTTGTATTACTGATTTTCAGCCTGCAAAAAGTTTTACTACAAAGAGAACAAGAATTTCAATAAAAATTTTCTGTAATAATTTTTGGTGTTCCCAGATGGCAACGGCAAGAATAAAGTCTAATCTCCTAGAGATCTATAAAACACAGAGAATACCACAAATATATAAAAAACTGAGATAGAGTTCCCAGGCCATGAATCTGACTGGGGAAGACTCTAGCCAAATTCACATTGTGCTTCAGTCAGAAAAAAAGGCACAAGAGATAAAGTGGTTCGAGGTACATGGGAAGCTGAACTAGATTATCAGATGACCCTTCCACTGGTCAAGGCCAAGCATCAATGAATGTTCCAAAAGAAAATATTCTGCCAGAGAGGACTTAAGGGACTTTCAGAGAAACAGCCAAGGAAAAAGCAGAAACATTCTGTATCATTGATAAACAGCTGTTTCATCAAACAAACAAATCTTTATCACTTCATTGGAACAATCTCAACCTGCTGGAATTTTTTTTTCCAGTTGTACTGCCCCATATTTCGAACTCTCTGGCAAGTTGATGGGTTTTGCCAGAGGCAATAAAACACAATATTCATACAATACATGGGAAAATCTCTTTCCCCCCTCCTCAAACTGCACTTCAGCAAAATAACACATTCAAGACATGAAAAATTGCTTGAATGTCCTTTTGATAGTACCTATGGTACAATATTTACTCACATGATGGACTGCATAAGGACGCTAGGTATCTATTAAACAAGTGCAATATTTAATCACACTCACCACATACATTGAAACTAACATGCACAAGACAAATCAGGAGTTTAATTACAGAAGTCAAGGTATAAAGATACAACCCTCATTCTGCAAACCCTTATTCACACAGGCTCTTTCTAAGAAGGGTTTCCCATAGATGGGGCTGCTTATGTGAGTAAGAGTTTACAGCCTACCTTCAACAGTTTCAGCTTCTCTGACTTCAATTTGAATCTAAAACTCAGTTTCTGACAGCTTCAATTTATCTGTTTAAGAATATCATAGTGGATATCATTATTCAATCTATGCTCCCAGTGACTTAGTCCAGGGCTTATATAGAGAAAATTGACTGAAATACTCTCCAAGAATACCATGTGGGTTGCTTAGTCCACACTTCCAGACGAGAGAGAAAAGTCAGACAGCTGAAAACATGGAACAAATCAATATTCTGACCATGAGTCATCTGTCATAGAGGGCACCCACCAACAACTTGGTCTTTAATACCAATGATTCTCCAAAGATCCTGGATAGTCGCAATTGTAACATGGTGCCACAGAGAAGGTAGCTTCTCATAGAGTCCAATGCATAAACATCCTAATTCACAAAAAATTGAAATAACACCATGTCCTGGTTTCAGCTAAGAGTTAACTTGCTTCACAGTAGCTAGTAAAAGGCTGTGTTTTGGATTTGTGCTGAGAAGGCTGATAACATACTGATGTTTATAGTTGCTGCTAGGACAGTCAAGGACTTTTCAGTTTCTCTGCTGTGCCAGTGTCTGCAGGGGCAGGAGAAGCAGGGAGGGAGCACAGCCCCAGTTACTGGATTAGGATTTGACCTCAGATTTAGGATTGAGACCCAAACTGGCAAACCATCCATATCACGCATGTTATACCCAGTATACAGATGAGGGTCCCTCCCAAAGTTCACTCACTCTCTCAGGGTCATCTCTCTCTCTCTCGTTTCTCAGTGTCTCAGACACTTGGGCTCTTATCAATTTTCTGGGACTGCAGTTTCAGGACTCTCTCTGCTCCAGGATTGTTAGCCAGGAATGGGCTGAGCCTTGGTCATCAGTGAATTTCTCTGTGTATCACTCATTCATATATTTGCATATATAATTATTATTATCATTATTTTCAATATTATTGTAGTTTAGTTGTTAAATCATTCTTATCTCAACCCACCAGTCTCTTTTCCCATTACCTTTTTAATTCTCTCCCTTATCCCTAGGCGGGGGGGAGGGTGAGTGAGCAGCTGTGTCATGTTTATCTGCCAGCCAGGTCAAACCACAACAAACCAGAAACGTCGAGATTTCACAGAAGGCTCAGGCAGACCACAGGGAAACTTGTTTAAGGCTCCCACTGTAAAACCATATTAATGTGTTGCAGCATCTTGTGCTTTTTTCATTTTTTTTGAATGGTCCAGCAGCTACCTGCACCACATAAAGCTAGTATATCTGTTTCTTCGTCATATTTCATAGGAAACAATGAGTTGTTTCTACTGCAGAAGAGGAAGTGGGACTCTTCTATTTAAGTTCAGCTTGTACCTTTTTTTTTTTTTTTTCAAACTCCAGTTTAACTGATTGCTTCTGCCAGAACAGACCAAGGACAGGGTCATCACAGTATTTAGCAAACAAGACTGATCAAACTGAACATCAACGTGTGCCAACAACACAAAACAGTAATGGAAGAAGAGGCACATATTCTCTCTGGTCTCCCTCCTTTTTCTGCCCATGATGAACGTGCTATAAATTCACTTCCACTTTGTGTCAAGAGATAAAGCTATTGTATGACTAAACTTGGTACATGAACATGCAGTATTCTACAGATCTGTCACATTTCTTACCATAAACAATGACTGTTGTGTTAACAGCTTTGATTGATGGCCCGCTCTTCACGTGGCAGGTGTACTGGCCTTTATCAATATCACGCACTTTGTCAACAACGAGGATACTGTAGAAAATATTGGCTTCTGTATTCTTCTGGTCAATGCGCTGTGTTACAGAACCTCTCTTCTTTGTCTATAAAAGCAAAAATGAACAAGAAATAAATTAATCAGACAAATTTTAATGATTATTAAGATTTTTATTTTACTGTACTTTCACCATACCTGAATAAAAAAAATCCAGATGTTCTGTACAGCACAGACATGCAAAAGACGCCTAACATTTCCAGAGAGTCAACAATAAAAATTTTAAGTAACATTACAGGCAATTAATTCCTGTCTTCACCAAAGTAGTAATAGCATCCAAACTAGCACTTTCCAGACAAAGATCATCGCATCTTATGGCTTGCCATACCAAGACGCCCAGCTCCCCATTACTCCTCATCCAGCATTGCTCATAAAAATCCCCAGAGCCACTGGCACATAGTTTGGTGCCTGGATTCGGTGTCCATAGGCAGCAGACATATAGAAGAAGAGGGCATTAACACAAGAAGGGGAGAATTCTGGAAATGCTGTAGACAGAAAAGGGACAAGATTTGGCAAGGGAATAACAGGGTGGAACTGAAGATAATGTGAGTCTGAGGAGTTATTTCCTGCGACACCCCCTCAGCCCTTGGCCTCGAAGTTTGTTTAACTCAGGACATTGTTGGTGTCTTATAAACACTGAGCACCCTTCAGTTACCATCCAAATAAAAACAAAGATGAATTTCACAAGTGTGGTGCTTGGCTAGGGCTTGGTAAGGCTGCAACGAGCAACATAATATATTTGGAACATTTCTTGTTGCTAAGCTGTTCATTTTGGGGATGAAAACATGCCAGGGAACACATCTACAGTATGCAAGAAACAATTGCATTAATCTTCCTTATATAATTTAATCATAATTTCAGGTTGTGATTAGGCACAATGGGTAACATAATAAATTATCTTGACTTGCATCACCAGCATAAATCAAACTGACATGAAAGAAATGGGAGTTGTAAACCTTTAAATAATGTCAAATTTCTTATCAGCTTTACATGGACTCCCTGTCAGTTATTCTGTAGGCAACAAATATTTCTGAGGATGCTCCCAATGCAGGGGGAGGAGAAGTACATTCAAGATGATTCCTGTAGTTGTCAAAACAAGAGGATTGTTCGTGTGACACTTAACAAATGAGATTTTGGCTAGCTAAATCAAAATATCTTTTCTAAACATGCTCGAGTCGGGTGCCTGACTGTCTGCCAGTCTTTTAAATGGATGTGTTGAGAAAGATAGCCTTGTTGAAAACTTTTCTGTCACAAGAGAGAGCCCCTGCCTGGGTAGATAAATTTCTACCATTTCTCTAGGTTGAAAAGAAGCTCCCAGGGATGAAACAATTCTAGCGTTCACTCACAATTATGCAATAAAACCAGAGTACATTGAGTAAACATGTTTACTCATTCAATTAAGCACCAGAAAGAAAAAAACCTTTAAAGATGTGTCAGTAAGGGTCAAAACAATGGAATGTGAACTACGGCAAGCATTTAGAGGCAAAATTCCTCCCAGGATGCAAGATGCAGCTATGGGAAACCATCTGTTTTTTTTCATTTCAACCACGGCACTCACCTCTCCAGGGTAAGTCCAAGTCATCTGCACTCTGGTGTTCCAGGCTGCGGTGACAGTGCAGTTAATTGCCAAGCTGTCTCCTTTCAGCAACTTGACAAGACGCGGGGTACTTAACTGAACATCAAAAATTGTGTTGGCTGAATGTGATGAAGAGAAAGAAAAGTGAGCAACGTCACCAGGGCAGAGTGCTTAATGAAAAGGCAGGGAGTGGAGAACACTACTTACTTTCTCGGTGGGTTAGGTACTTTGTGCTATACTTGTGTCCACCGACAGTTGTCTCGCAGCTCAGGAGCCCTATGAATTTGTAGGTTGCCTTAGGTATTCTGAAGCCTTTCATGCTGTCCCAGATTATTGTCTTGCCATCAGGAATTAGGGTTTCGCGTGGAATCTGGAAGTGTCAAACATGCATCATAAAACAACTCATGCTCATGTCACACTCTAATCAAAGCAGCTTAATAAAAAGGAATTGAAAAAAACCCACCCTAAAAATGCCAATCAAACTAGAAATGTTGACATTTAATTATGCAGATTTTTCAAGTCACATTTTCATCACAAAACGGGAAAAATCTGGATGAAGAATGTGAATGTTTTATTTGTTTCCAATATTTCATTATTTATAACAGGATGTAATTTATGACAC
This sequence comes from Pterocles orientalis, assembly GCA_011057875.1. Lineage (NCBI taxonomy): Eukaryota > Metazoa > Chordata > Aves > Pterocliformes > Pteroclidae > Pterocles > Pterocles orientalis. The sequence goes on along the minus strand of WKFP01015549.1, from coordinate 492,581 downwards.
AATAGGCTGACACTATCATTAGCCTCTGCGCTTGGGCTGCTATTCTGTTGGCTCCCAGTTGGTAGCTGAAGTGCTCAACTTGGCAAACCTTTCCAGTTAAGTATCCTGGTTTTACCAATGAAACACAAATACACATTTTTCAATGGAGGTGACAAATGGACTTAATTTGCTGTCATTTCCAAGCTTTAACAAATTCCTGCCAGGATTCAACCTGATGCTGCTCACCTTGTCTATAGGACTGGACTGTTAAAAAAAAAAAAAAAGTTAAGTGCATGAATGCTTATTCAAAAGCTGACTACACATCTCTAAGTCATTACCTAGTGCAAATTTTAAAGCTGCAAATCTTCCTTGGGCACTTTTTATTGAGAACTACTGATCATACTGGATGAGGGCAGACATATTCACCAGATATTTTGAAAGGATGCCTTGAAACACTAAATATATCACATTTCCACAGAAAAAGTATTCAGCACATTTTGAAACTTTGGCACTTGTAAATCCCTCAGAAGCTGAGGGCCCAACAAGTAATTAGTGTAAAGTCATCAGGTGTTTTTAAACTTGACACCTGAAATCTAATACAGACTAAAATACTGCCATGTGGGATCAAGTGTTCACTTTGTCAGCAGTACAAATTATATTTTACATTAGGATTTTTTAAATCCTATTTTAATAAGGTATCAAGAAAACCCTGAGAAGGCAAAGCATGACATAGGCTTGAAGCTCAGACCAGATCTCTTGTTTTCACATCGTATTTTTGTTGTTATTCTTTATCAAGGGAATAAATGCCACCATTTGGATAACACAGAGATTGGCCACGAGTACAAAGCCTGGATGTCACTCTACTTCTATAAAGCCTGCTTTTATGGTAACAATAACATATTTTTAAAGATGGCACAGAGCAGAGCTTGAGTGAATTAGTGCCCTAAACAAAGCCATCTGGGTCGACTATACACCTTGCAGCCCATCACCTCTCACTGTGCACCCAGTCTCGCTATGTTTCTTTCATCTCTTTCTTCCCCTTTACTTGGGAAGACGACTTGTGTGTTGGCCAGCCCTCTTCTTGCTGCGGCCAAAGCCAGCATGGGTGGCTGCCAGAGGCTGGGGGGAAGCGTGGCTGCCTGGCACCTTCCTGCATGGTACAGCTTCTGTCCAAAACACAGTATCCTCAGTGCTGCCTGCTCACCACACTCCAAAAGCTACCCTTGAGATCACCCCCACTCATCTCATGCCATTTCCTCCAAAAGAAATGCACGATGAATCAAATGAACAATGATTACAGAGCACAAAATGCTGTGGTAGAATTCCTTATCTTTACAACAGCTGATAAGATGCTATAATAAGCATGCAAATCACAGGGGAAGTGTGTCTGTTACACACACACACAAGTAAAGTCCATTACATTACAGCCTTCTGGCTACCATTCAACAATATCTTGGACTCTAAGAGCTCTGTTGCCATTCCTGTTCTAAATAAAACAAATATTAAATCTTTGGTTTAACCAGTTCATAGTTATGCTTTCAAGGACTTCAACTGGATTTATCTTCCCGCTTTGGTGGAAAACAAACTGTTTCTGAGCATACTCCTCTATAGGTTCTCATATATACTGTGAGGAAAGAGTCAAGTCAGAGCCTCAAAGGCTCCCTAGACTGACGTTTCCCAGGGAATGTATTCGCTTCACATTAAGTTAGTTAATTGGTGGATTACTGAATTTATATTAGCCTTACTCCAGGAACAGGAAAGTAACCAAACACCCAGGAAGTGTTCAGGTCTTGGAAATGAAGTGCTCATAAATATGATCCCGTTTTGCAACACAATGTTGTCAGTAGCCTGTATATCCAACAGGCTCAGCTGCCCCAGAACCAAATCTTTGCCTGCATGATTTACTCATCTGACATCCCTCAAAACCAGATAGAGCTACATAGTTTTGTGTAATTTTTTGTAGCTTTGAGACTAAGAAGTTGCATGCAGTCACACATGAAAGCATAGCTTGACACTTTGAAGTTACTGTAGGGAAAACTTTAGAAAAGTGAAGTTTTTTCTTGACTAGCAAAAGACCACTGGGACACAGCTTGTCTCAGGGTAAGTCCTGGGGGGCAGGGGAGACACAAGGTATTGAAACAAGTCCCTTTCAGAGGGTGGAAATACCAGGATTTTGTCTCTGAAAAGAACAAGGGCAGTGGCTGGTTGCTCACCCTCACAGACCTTCGAAGCTCTACCCTCCCTCCTTACTTGCTTCAGTTTCTTACCCAGCTCCCCTCCACGCTGTTCTCCTCTGCCAACCCCACTGGTTCAGATGACCTGTTTCCCACTCTCAGAGAAGCACAGTTGCTTTGCTCTGTCCTAAACCAGCTTTCAGGCCACCACCTAGAGACACAGCATCATCACGATGATGTCACTGCATGGATGGTACAGGACATAGGATCCCAGAATCACACAATAATTTAGGTTGGTCTATGCCCCATCCAGAGCAAGGCCAATGTAGTTCAGAGCCTTGTCAAAAACCTTGGCCATTTGGTCATCCCAGACAGAAGCAGAAAAACTGTGAAAAAACAGTGCTGAAGCAGTGAGGTTTCTACTGAAGCAGCAGATGATAAATCCAGCTAAAATAATAGCTGACAGATGGGTACCAGCAGATAGTCAGGGGCATTCAAAGAATCAATTTGTTGCAATGGCTGCAGTAAAGATGGAATTTACTGTCAACATCCTTATGTGGACACGGACCTGCTGGAGAAAGCAAAAGACATGGACCTGTTGGAGAGAGTCCAGAGGAGGGCCATGAAGATGATCAGAGGGCTGGAGCACCTCCCATATGAGGACAGGCTGAGAGAGTTGGGGTTGTTCAGCCTGGAAGGCTCCAGGGAGACCTTACAGCAGCCTTCTACTTAAAGAGGGCCTACAGGAAAAACGGAGAGTGTAGTGATAGGATGAAGGGTAACAGTTTTGAACTGAAGGAGGGTAGATTTAGATTAGGTATTGGGAAGAAATTTTTTACTGTGAGGGTGGTGAGACACTGGAACAGGTTGCCCAGGGAAGCTGTGGATGCCCCATCCCTGGAGGTGTTCAAGGCCAGGCTGGATGAGGCTTTGAGCAACCTGGTCTAGTGCAAGGTGTCCCTGCCCATGGCAGGGGGGTTGGAACTAGGTGATCTTTAAGGTCCCTTCCAACCTAAACCATTCCATGACTCTATGATCTGCATGAACAACATCACTTTTTAGACTACAGTGCAGTCTTGGCCTTTTACCATCTTTGTACTGTGTTTCAAACTAGACTTCAGTTTCTTTTGGTATAGGCTGTTCCTCCTCCTTTGCTCAGCACCAGCCACTGAACCTTTTTGGTACCCAGTGACATTAACACATTACTACGACAAGGTTTGGGGTATATACACAGTCAAGAGTATATAGTCAAATTGTGGTTCCCCGCATCTCCAAAAGCAGATTGCATTGGAAAGAGCCAGCTGAAAGCATAGTAAAAATGTACATTAGAGGTGGTTGTTTGCCTTTTCTTTCATTTTTCCCCTTCAATCAATTTGGGAAGGATGAGGTGGCATTATTAAGAATTCAAACAGTCCAGGTGCGTGACTCAACATCCTTGGGGGGTTTCTTCCTCTTTTTATTCCTTATGCTGAAGCTTAGTTACCTCTATTCCTGTGAATGTAATTGTTGACTTTATGACAGAGAATCCAAAAGGATCAAATCATTGTACCAAAAGGTGATGCTTTCTCCATTTAGCAAAATAAGAGCAAATTTAGAGGCAAGAGAAGTGCAATAAGGTTTATCTTATTTTAGAGATCTTGAACGAGGTTGCCAGAATCATATTGAGAGGAATGATGGTTTCAGAGGCTCTGGATATCTGTCTGTTAAACATTAGATCAAAACTATCAATTGATTTCACAGGTCTTCATATGATGAGGAAGAGAAAGGGCCGTCTGCTGTTGTGGATATAGGTTCTAATAGGACCTGATGGCTGGATTTGAAATAGGAATGAAAAGCTCCATCCCCATTTCCTGATCCCTGTTTTATTAGCTTCTTGATATTTAAGTACAGATGTTCATGCTGGAAATTAGAGGAACACAGTATCTCAAAAGGGTTGACTGAGGTGAATATGCATTTTTAGTAAAAAAATCATTTGCAGTGTTGAAGATTATTAACCTTTCCCACATTGGTCCACTAAGTAGCACTGCACAGGAACAAAATGCTGAAGGCAGTGCTCATGCAACTGTCCCAACAAGTACTTTCAGCAGAGAGAGATTACAAAAAATATTCCATATTTTGACTTCCTGGCAATATAGAATACAGAATCTAATTACTCTAATGCAGAGGTTTTCTTTCCAGCTCCAGAGGACTGCATTATGGGGCCACTGCCTTCTTCCTTTATTGCTAAGTGGAAGACAGAATACCTTTTGCCAGATCTCCAGAAGTAGTTTGCCTGCAGCTGTGAAATGCATTTAACACATCTCTTAATTGCTATGTGAGCAAAAACTTGCTGGAATCTTCATACATGGATGTCACAGATGATAAATAAAGCAAGATATGATGTAATGCATTGTAGCTTACAAACTTCAGGAAATTCTGGGATTAATTAGCGAATACATTTATTTTTCCTGGAATGCAGAACATGTAAGCAACCAATCCTTTCTTTCAAGACTTGGCTCCACCTCCTCTTTCTCCTTCTCAGAGTATTACATCTGGTTTTGATGGTGTAAAGATGCATCTTACACCACAACGCCAAGCTAAAGGCAAGCTGGTATGAAAAAAAGAAAGTAGATATGTCTCAATCTCTTCCAAATAAGGAGAAAAAAATATTTTTATATTGTTTAATATGAGAGAAACCTGACAGGAATTGTCTCAGTTAGGAATTTAATGCTGATATTTCAGATGCGAGACTACAGCACCCAAAGGAGTTCCCACTTTACAACATACACCCTGTAGGAAGTCAAGCCTCATTTACTTTTGATTCTATAGCCACAGAATCTTGTGCACCTTCCACTGCTGGTGCACTTCTTGTGGGAGAAGTGTGTGCATGTGCATGCCAGATTATCTTTTTTTCCTCTGCATTTTGCTTTCTTTCATATGATTTAACAGGTGGAAATCAAGAAGCAGAAATCAGTATCTATATTAGCAAAGCATCACTGGATAGAATTTGTAAACCTCAAGGTCAAGTTAAAATACAAGATCAAATCTGTGGCTGGTGTAAAACTCTATAGTCAAAGAAGAAACAAAACCTTGTATTGATCTAGATAAGTGGTATTGTTTGGCAATTGCATGTTATTCTATAAAAAGACAAATGTATTTTCCTTGTAATAATGATGAACATTTATGCTTCTATGTACAGAACTCCCTTTCTTTAGAAACAAAACATCACTGGCATGTCCACCTGATTTTTAAACCAAACAAAGAAACTTTAAAAAACAAAAGCACTGTTCTCTATCTTGATACCAGGTACTTTACTGTATGCATACAGGTGAGTAAGCTGTCCGTGTAACTCTCAAGGAACCTAGGAAAGAAGTTGTTTCGTCAAAACATAAAAAGTATCTATATGTTCTGAAACTGGCCCCACTGTCTCAAATTCTGCACAAGTTCGCCTACAAAGAGAACCCATCCGTTGTCTGATAAGTGCACTTTTATATAAAGGAAGCAGCAAAGTCACTGGTGGGAGTGAGGTAGGGCAGAGGCTTGCAGAGATCCTTGTACAGCCCTAGGAAGTCTCCAGGGACTGTATTTACCGGCTGTTCCAGAGAACAGAAGAGGAAAGCAGAGGAAGGACAGGGGAAGAAGTGGGAGGAAATCTCTTCTCCTAACAAGAAATTCCTTCCTGGACTTAAGAAACCTTTGTCAGTGAAGATTTAATAAAATAGTATAAAAATTTTAAGTTTCTTCAGAAAATTCCCAGATACAAGACAAAGCCTCCAGGGTTGAAAGATTTTTAAACACATTGACAGCCAGAAATGTTGTTTAAGAAATACCAAATTGTTGAAATATTTCAAACGCATTACAATAGTTGTAAACCAAAAAAAAAAAAAAAAAAAAAAAAACAAAAAAAACCACATCCACAATAACACTTTCAGAGCACGCTTTGACTGGGGTACCTTTTTTAAAGCAACAGCAATGTTTGGTGCTGTGACTCTGCATGGAACGATCATTTCTCTTCCCACAGTCATGTGTATTACTTTAGGTATATCACTGTGCATCTCTACAAATGGACTGTCTGTATCTGCAAGAGAAGACAAAGAAAAGGTTAATATCTGAAATCTTAAGACAGTGCATGAAAATTGTAACAGTGCATACAGCCTTGAAAGAACAGACTAACCCTGTCCATAGTGAAAGCTAGACAAAGTCCTCAAATCAGTCTTCTGTTTATTTCTATCTAAACAAGTTCAGAAAAATAATATTAAATATTTGAAAATATGTTTATCACTCAATATCAACAGCCGTACTTCAGTATCTCCTTTAAAGTCCATGACAGTTGAAGTACATTTTTCCCATTACAGTATCTCCTCTACTGCTGAGACATACATTTCTTATTTCAGGGCATTTCTATTTTACCATCACCAGGAGAAGTCATTATATGGGAAGTGAGCTGAAATTAACTTACCAGGAAACCCCTACACAGGACATGTTCCTGCTCTCTGCAAGGAAATTGATGGGAAAAACTCACATTGGCTCCATCAGGAGAAAGAACCTACTGTGATTATCCAGCCATATTTTCAGCTCTGAGAATACAGACTAGCAAGAGTTAATTATTGTCCTCCTCCTCGCTATCACAATATGTCTCTTTTGTAAGTGACAAGGTAAATGAAAACGCCAGGAAAACATTCATTCAGTTCCACTCAATAACTAAAGCTTGGCAGAGTATTTTACCGTCCCTTGAACAATCCCTTTAACAAAAGGCATTGTCATAAATAGCTCGCACTGGGAACAGGGAACATTGCTGCCGCTATTGTTTGGACCACTTAACAAAGAGGGCTCAAGCCACAGGCTCTGGCTCCAAATATTCTTTGCAGGTGTTCAGATCTGACGGTTCAGTTTGACTCCCAGTGCAGATAGACTACCTCAAAATTCACATAAGGTTTGGATTTTAACTCTTAGAAAAGTGGAACATTCAGATCTTAATTCCGTGCTTATCTACAGCTCCAATGTTTTTTCAGGCAAATCCTATTATTTTCACTCAGTCAAAAATCTTACAGATAACAATGGAAATCTTTCTTGGAAAATAAATTAGTAAAGCTAGCAAGAACTGAGCCTTTATAAAGTCTTAAGTTGCAATACTTTATTAAATTGTTTTGATCCCAGACTTCTGCCTGTTGATGTATGTTCACCCAAGTAGTTCTTCAAATGCATTACTTTTTCTTCTCTTTCAAAAGCATGATCTGCACTTCCCAGTGTCACAAAACTGTTCTGCCCTTATATCTTCTCTTCTTACTATATGCAATAATATTGTTTGAGACATCAAACAAGAAGAGAAGCAAATTCTACTTGAATTTATACTGGGGAGAATCCTAAGGTGGAGCATCTCAAACGTACCCCAGAATACTGAAAAAGTTTTCCTAAAGAGGTTTAATGAAACTGTTACACAAATTTTTTGAAATGAAAGACTGCCACAATGCTTTATTTAATAATAGGTGTTAAATGTCCACCGAGATTGCAAAAGGAACTTATGAGTAATAGAGGATGCGTATGTAATAAAAAATACCCTAAGGACTTGTTAGGCTGAAGTTTCCTCTGCAATACGATTCAAGGAAAGACCAAGAATGAATCTGTTTGTTACATGGTGAAAAGAACCTTTTTTGTTTTTCAGGGGCTGCAGCCACAGAAGAGGTCACCTGCCCCTTAACATTACCAGACAAACAGATTTACTACTCCCCAAAGACTCATTCATCTTTGTCACAAAATTAAGAGCTCCTGCCCAAAACCAGCAAGCTTTGCAAAGTAGTTTCCTGTATCATAATCTCCAGATCATTACAAGTATGAGGAAGAGGTTCTAGGGACTACCGGTGCTGTCTGCAGACACAGTGTGACCACTGACTGATGCCAATAACAAGGCAGTGGGGGCTGAGCAGCTCAGACATCCCAGGATTCCTGCCCATTTGAAGACAGGGACAGGAAGCAAGCACAGAACATCACACTTGGCTTTTTTTTCTTCAATGGAAATGCACGTTTGCATCTGGAGAAGTCAATGAGGTGCTCTATAAAAGTCAACTAAACACCCTGGATGCTCTCAGTAGACCTCAGTCACAGCCTGTCTTGGTAAACTCCCTGCAGTGGTACGCCAAGGCGTCTCTGTGCCCCCGCTATTCGCGTGCAGAGCTCCCATTGACATCACCGGGGACTTCCGCCATGGGCCGAAGGGCAATCGATGGCCCCAAGTGCTCCAAATGTCTTCCTGCTTTTGATTAAAAGAAATACGCATCATGTTTCCTAGCACAGTTTTGTTTTCATAATGAGTGTGGAGGCTTTTCCTGATTCCCTTTGATTTTATTTTCCTTCTGTCTTAGTGGCCATAAGGGGATACTCTCAGTGCCTCAAGACCAGAATCTGGTGCAGACTCTAGCAGCTTGGATGAGGCCAATCTGAATCCACAGCAGCACCAGAGCAGGGTATGTCACCTTGGCAGGGTATGCCAACAATGTGGAAACTTTTGGTCCCCCAAATAATAGCACCCTTTTTTTTTTTCTCTTCTTTCCCTCCCATCATAGCCCTAACTACTGCCAGTGGCTGCTGCTACATCTCCTCTCAGTTCCTTCATGAGGGGAGCTAAATGCCATCCTTTCCTGAACAGCTGGCTGGCAGCATGTCTAGGATGACCTAACCTCCCAACAGTGGTCTTCTGGGCCAGCTTCACTCACTTTTATGTTCAGAAAGCTCTAGATATAAAAGGGGCATCACGGATTGACCTGTCTTGAAGAGATCATATCTAAGTTACACATTCAATTCCATCAGCATTTGTAATGGAAGATCTAAGAGGGCTGACCTTGGGTTTTTTTGAATTTTTGTTCCTTTTTTGTTTGTTTGTTTCAGAGCTGCCTGCAAGGGTAGCAAAATGAATGATGGAAAGACAGAATATTTGCATATGCTAAAGGCTACAAGTCAGTTTAGTGTATTATAAAATTGTGCCAGGAATTAATGACTGTGTGCTGGCTTGACTGTGTTCCTTACACTATCTCTCAGTTACAATCAACATGAAACCACAAAGAGCATTCATGAAATCACAAAATCCATGAAGGTCACTTGCTATATTGTTAAAGAACATAAATAGCAGCTTTTTATTAAGCTGGTTGGCAGCCAGATAAAAACTTGATAAGAGACTTAACACAAGCAATATTGTGTCTGGTATCAGTAACCTGTGTAGGCTATTTAGGGGGTTTGCACAAACAGCTAAGTTAGTCAACACTGAAATGCCAACTACAGAGAAGATGGAGAAGTTCTTTATTTCCACAAGCGTCAGCTACTGTTCTTGGGTTTGTTTTGTTTTTAATAATCTGAGCTGTGTAAGTGAGAGTACTTATGCACATATTTGCAAAAAGAAAAGCCTCTGCAGGAAAGTCTGAGCTCCTTAAAGTCTCTGAAAGTTTGTCCTCTGAAGTTCTTCCAAAATACCTATTTACATTTGGTTCGTCATTAAGATTTTTTTCAGGCTAAAAGAGCCAAAACAGTTTCCTTGCACTCACATAACACCTTTTTCCCTCATGCACATGAAGAGGACCCAAGTCTTTACTAAGGCACAGACATGCAAACTTCATTAAAGTTAATGGGCCAACTGCAAAAGTCCACTTTCCACTGTAGGGACTCACCCTAACTAACATTATTTATGCCAGTGAAGTTCATAGGGCTGTTCAGAAGTAATTAAAGGAAAACCTCATACACCAGCAAGAGTGGCTCTCATCTCAATTACATATCTTAAATATAGACATTTCTCACTGAGCTAGGTGGCCAAGCTGTTTGTGTTGTCACTGGTGAGAAAGGGGGAATTCTGCCATGGCACTCATCTGACGTGTTTTACGATGAGATGAATCATGCCCTAGGAAAGGTAGCTATTCAACCTGCTCACATGTAGGTGTTCCTTAAGAAAAAAAATCCCATTTTGTATGTCTGGAAGCACAATGCTCGTCAGCAAGAAGCGCTTTTCCATTCTTGCCTCTTCTTAGTCTGTAAAATAATACTCTTCAAATTCAAATAACTTCTAAACCTTGAAGGAAGACTTGAGATATAAATTAATCATCACAAATTCAGGGAAAAAAAAAAAGGAAAAAGAAAATAAAAAGGAGGGGAATACTTCATATCTGAAGCACATTCAGACACAAAGCATTGCTAGCATAATGGTACAGTGTTTTTTGTTTGTTTTCCTTTGGGGCTAGTTACACTATGCTCTCATCAACATAGGTCCATAACACACATAAAACACAGTTAAAACACTTAAGGAAAAATATTCTTGCCCACATTAGTCCAGAAATCCACACTAGAGCAATTACTATGTTCAGAAAGCAATCTTTAGAAAGGCTAATGGACATTAGGGACACTTTTTCAGATGTATCACTCCCTCATGATGGTTCACCTTGTAAATGTATGTGCGTTTCAGTAGGAGCTATAAGCCTTGATGAGGAAGAAGGACCTTGGAGGGCTTAGTGCACAGCCTCTAATGCTGCCAAGGCATCCACACATGCTGCACTCACCACAGTGTATGATAATGTGAAGTTCATGCACACGCAGTGACAAAAGCACAGCAATTATAGGTGATTGACGTCAGCAAGTCCTAGAGGGCTCTGTTTTGTAACAGGAACCTCATCAGACACTAAAAATGTGTCTGCATACTTGATACAGCTGTAGTATAGTTTAATTTCAACTAGTTTCCTTTTCATAACACAAGTGCTATCCTATTATTGACTCTGACAGTGTAAGCCAAAACCATACTGCTCATATGTTAAAACCGTGCCAAAAGCAAAGACAGAAGAAAGGCACAGGGGAGGAAGAGTTTCCCAGACCTCAGCAGGTTCTTCTGTTGATAAATTATTTATGAAGAAGAAGAAGGAAAAAAGAAGAAAAACCCCTTCTGTTAGCTCTCAGGGTGTTTTGTCTTACTGCTTTTTTCACCTGTTGAACTATTTTGACTTTGATGCTTCTGATCTTAAGAGACCCTTTTGAGGAATTCTTTTGATGCCCTCCCTGTTCTGCAGCACAGTACCTTTAGGGTTACAGGAGTTGATCCATTCAAGCTAATTCTCAAATCCATGTCAGTTCTGGGGCTGGATCCAGCTATCTGTCAACAAGTGGACCTCCCAAAGAGGTGCCGTATGCTCGGCACTTGCAGAATACAACTCTAGAGTTTGAAAATGCAGTCAAAACCCCAGATGTTTTGGCACATCAAAGGCTCACATTTTGAACCATTCACTAATGCTAAAGCCCTTCATGTTAGACTGTCCAACCTGAGATGCATCTCAAGCCAAATATCCAAAACTAGTGGACATGTTTGGCGTTCTAGGCATTGGTGAGTACAAGTACTCTCAGGACTTGCACCTTTAGTTACCTAGATCTGATTTGTCTCACCTGACTTAAATAATCTCAAAGCAAAACATCTATTCCAAGCTTGTTTTCCAGATTCCTTGTAAAGTTAGTGATGAGAAACACATACTGGGCGATTTTGGTTTTTTTCTTCTCTCTGTTATGTACAGAAAGAGAACAGACAACTGACTCAGCCTAGAAGTCTGACTTTAAAACAGAATATTTTGAATGGTGCTCGATTGAAGTATCAGTACATGTCTCATTTTACAAGGAAATGTATGTGACCAAAAGACATGCACAGCAGGAACATCAGGAGAGACAAGGAGAGGGAGAACATTGACTAAGAAATGGGCTGATACGCTAAAGCCAAGTACAACTTAACTTAGAGAAGAATTCTCTGTTGCATCAGAATTAAGACATTACTCTTGTATATTAATAGCTGAAAACTATCTTCATCACAAGAAGTAGCAACACATCAACTTGAATCACAGTTTAAATTCTTGCAAAAATCTAACCTTGATATATCAATGTAATTGAACATACATGCTTTTCCTCTGTCATACCATAGGAACAACTGATCAAAGGCAAGAGAGGATGAGAGTAGAGAATGAAAAGAACTGCACATTGTTCAAGAAAGTGAATGAGCTCCAGCAACTGGAAAAGAGTATCTTTGAGATAACAGAACAAAGGCAGGCAGAAAGAAAAGCCTTTAGCACTGCCCTCAGGGAAATCCGCATAGGTTTCAAAACAGGGTGGTGTTTCTTAAATGTCTTTGTTCTGCAATTATATCTTTTCAGCAGAAAATTCCCTGTGCCTCACTCCAACATATGCAGTGAGTATTCATTACACATCTTTCCCTTTTACTATTAGGCTGCAGTTGCATAACAAAAAAGAAAGATCAGAGTGGTTTTTGGTTCAGGATAGTGGAGAAATTGGCAAAGGGGCTTTGCTTCATTTCAGCTTTTTCCCATGGCTCGTAGTGGAAGTCAGGCCATCAGTTTTCTTAGAGCAAAGTCCAAAGTTCTTCAGAGAACTAATTTCCCTTGCTTGATGTCTCAGTTCCCGAGTTGTGTGTGGTCAAGAGTTACTGCAGCACACACTGTGCACTCACTCCCCTGTGCAACTCAGTAGTGACCTCTCCAGCTGAAAGAAGGGTGGTGTCAGGACTAGCTCCTGCAAGACAAGTCACTAGCTTGCCTGTTCTTGACAACCCAAACATAGGGCTTCAGGAATGCTTCAAGTCATCCTGGGGCATGTGGGACTTGCAGCCTCCTTCTCAGTGTCTTGCATTTTGGTTTTGTCTATAGAAGCTCATCTTCTGCCATAGCAAACACTCATCACTGAACCAAAGGACTTACTTACTGGGTTCATTGTTTGGTTTTAGTCTTGTTTTTTAAATCCAGTTCATATTAGTATCACTCTAATTACAGAAATGAATAACATTTTTAAAACAGTAAGTGATGACTTCCTGTACAAATATTATCGACTTCCCTGATTCAGATCCTGTGCTTGTAAATAGCAACTATTTGTTCTCAGCTGCAGCATGCCAAGACATGGGAAAGAGGCACCTCAGTGATCCACATGGAGCTAATATGGAAAATGGACTAACAGTGTCCTGCCACATAAAACAATGCAAAACTCAGAGGGACCCGAATTTAACAAATGTTTATTTCCTAACCACGCACAAATTCATTGAATATAAAACTAAACTCACAAAAGGTACTTTTCACAGAGGATTTTGTTACCCCCATCTCACCTCCACTTGAGCCAGGTAATTGAATTCCATGCATGTTCACAGAAACAAGGACTTGTATTAAGAGGTTCCTTAATTATATTCTTTCCAAATGCTAATGCTACGCTGATCAGAAAGAGTGAGTTCTGGTACTCAGTATCTTGCTTCTTTCCAACCTACTCAACAATTCTTCATTAAATTGGACATTTTTGGAGGACTAATATACCTTTCCCCACCTTAGGGCACAATGACACTTTCAGCAGGCATTAAATAAGCAGTTACCTTTCAGCCTCCCTCCTTATCAGTAGTGTGCCCTTACTCTCATACATGCTTACTAGGACACAACCAACACTTAGGTGTTAAGAAATTGCTTTTCAGGACTGTCAAATTCGGAAAGTTAAGATGACAAAGATGCCTAAGCTTGATACAGGTTTGCCATTTAAAAATTTTACTGTTTCTGGCAAGTAAGGTAGGAGGAGAAATGTAACTGAATCCTGTCTTTAACAGCAACATCAACATTTAATGACTGAATGTCCTAGAAAAATCAAAATCACCAAGCCACTCAGGCACTCTTCTTTAACTTATTATTGGGGGAGAGGCTGTCCAAAAGCTACTGCTCCAATAATAAGTTACTCTTCCATCACCATGTGAATTAGGCAGATAACCTTGTTTCACATACATCTAACTGAGGTTCTCCATTAGATGCAATCAAGTTACATACAGTTCAAGAACCAGTGAAGAGTTACAAAGACTGACTGTGTCTTCCATTTGCAAAAATTCAGGATCTAGAAAAATGAATACTTCAAACACAAAAAAGACCAGGAGAACATAAAGGAATCTCTTATTAAATATAAAGGAATCACCCAACATCCAAGGTGGGAGGTTCAAGAAGGTCCCATGATGGGAAACTTGCACAAGTCATTCAATAAAATTGTAAGTTTGCCTAGGCAGCAGAAAATGTTGGTCACTAAATGAATAACCTACTTTGGTTATGCTTCCATCGATGCACCTGTAGCTGGATATTCAGTGATTTATATGAAAATAGTTGGGTGAGAAAAACACTCTGCAGTATATTTCATATGAAGGAAAGCAGGATGAACAACATCCAATATTCAATAATTTTCAGTAAAACAACACACAGTAATGGAGGGAGCTATCGTATTTTCTATCACTGTAGTGAGGGGTCCGCTTCACTCTGCTTTTTCACAGCACCAGTCCCACTCTTCATGTCACAAAACAAAGGCTAATTCACTCTGATGTGAACTTGTTAGAAGCAGCGGGGACATAATTTGGAAAACTTCCAGTTGCACATTCTCTGTAATACGGGCTTTCAAAATCTGAGAATCCTGATACCTTACAGTAGTCTATTATTTTATTCTGTTAAAATCAAGAAAAACTAAAATATAAATTAAATTAAATCCCTAAAGTGTTTATAATTTCTTCTTTTATTATTGTGTCTATTGAATTCATTGTTCTGAGAAGTGTCTGATTAATATCCTGGAAGAAAAGAGGATCAGAAAGCAATTTCTGTTATAGCCTAACTGACCTAATTCTAGCATTTCCCATACATCAGACAATACTTGTTTGCTGAACACAATTCTGTATTTAGTTTGATTCCATTTATTGTAGATTGTTACAACCTGTTTAATGTGGACTGCAAAGTACATTTCCGAATGTGACTTAACATGCAAACTGTCATTTTCTACAGCATGAGACAACTCAGTGATCTGGATAGACAGCTTTGGCATCCTTGAGTTGCCTAGAAATGTATAATCTTACACAGACAGGTTAAAGTGGACATTGTACCAGATATATGGTTTTCAACAGTCATCTTCCGATTCTGTAAGATATTACTTCGATGCCCATTTCACAGATTCACTCTAGTTTACTTCCATATGGGGTTCTACTTACTCTAGTAAATTGGTTGGATTGGGCCTTTTTTTTTCTTCATTTTTGTCTTAACAGACAAACCACTAGCATATGTATTTGCAACTTCTGAGAAAGCAGACTTTACACATTAATTGGCAAATTATAATGACATTTTGCAAAGCTGAAAATTTCATTCAAAACCCTGCTTTAACCACAGTTGAACTGCCTTATTTATCCATTTTGCTGTAGTGAAGTGAAAGTATCAAGAAGTATTAAAAAAACATAATCTTACCGTTAATAAATACATAAACTGTAGATTCCTTCTTCTTTTTTGCTGGACTTGTTGGGTATTTGCAGCTATAGTTTCCAGTGTCACTTGCTTGAGTTCTGCTCAAGGTCAGACTGCTGCAGGATTGCTTCCCATTCCTTCCACAGGCATATTTAATTACTTTCAGCCTTTTGCTATCCTTACTTAGAGTTTCAGGCAAAGACCATGAATGAACCATTTCCCCCCTGCAAATACAGATAAGGAAGCAGAAACAATTATGCTGGGCTGCAATTATATAGCTCCAGTTCCCAAGCTTTCTTTTTTATTATATCAGGCTATTTCTGGGGTTCTCTTTTATCTTGTTTTCCAAAAACAACAACAGAAACAACAAAGAACTATTAAACAATTGCCATTGAAGTTCACTCCCCACCGTTCCCCACAACATAAGGTTTCGTTTTTTTCTAATTTCAGTTACAAAAAAAGAAAGTGTCAGGTGTGTGAACTCCCAGACAAATTATCAGAATCCAACTCAGCTGTTACCTGCAGGTGAGATTTAAAGTCTGGCCTGCTTGAACAACGTGCTGTGTGCCATTTATGCTCAGCTCAGGAACTTTTAATTTTGATCCTGAACTAGATCCTAGAAAAACAAAGGAAAAAAAAAAAACAACATTAACAATGACAAATCATCCTGTTCCCAGCCCATTCACATTTATGATGTTATACTGGAAGAGGAAAGCAAAGAAAAGGGGATGTCTCCCTTACTACACATACTCTTTTCCTCTGAGCAAAATCCTGCTGTCCTGACTCAGGACACACAATCTTCCATGAGAATTACTCAGGAAAGAAAGTAGAAATGAAAGCTATGCAAGTTTCAGTCAATGACTTTGCTGTCAAATTGTTTGCTGAGCGTACCATGAAGAAAGTTCAGGACCTTGCGGCTACATATCTAACCAATGAAGCGTGACCTCAAGCACCATTGGCTGCATTTCCTTAGAAAATACCACCATGGCAGGCTCTTCAATAGGACGGGCAAAACTTGGCCACTTCCATGGCAAGAGCCATGTAATAACCTCTAAGATACTGAACTCTCACTCAAACAGCTTGCTGCAAAGCTGGAACTGCTCTGGAAAGAGTGAAAGGGGATTACGCATCTTTTCTTCCTGACTGAAGGTCTCAGCGCTGTTACCTTCGGTCCCTCACTAGCTGAAGCTTCCTTCCAGTGCAGTGGTGTCAAAGGAGAACAAGTTCAAGGCACTGTCCAGACTAGATTTGCTGCTTATTGAAAAAGCAAGTGTGCCTACACGGCCCTGGTCATGGCCAGACTGTTATGGTACGGGTGAAGCTCTGGGTGTCATATAGCATGAGGTGGCTTAGGACACTTAAAAACATCCAGGCAGGCTTCTCACAGGCCATGTGGAGGAAATTTTTAGGAAGTCCATGAAAAAGCCCCAAAGTCAGAAGTCTAGAGGAACACAGGACTTTCCCTCACATTGAGCCAGCAAGTGCCACAAAGGCATAATGTTTTATCTTTGCCCCATAACAGGCTATGGCCACAAAAGCTCTCATGGCAAGCAGACAGAAATGCATGCCTTAGAGAAGAAACAGTCCTTGATCCATCCCATTGCCCTCTCACTGACAGCAGTTTTCCAGAAGCTAGGAACATAACAAGCAAATATTTTGAAACAGTTAAAAGTCGAAAACCAGTTTAAGTCTAAATGTGGACCTGAGTGCAATTTATGAAGATTTTAGTGTTGAGAGAGAGGAGCAGAGAATGCCCCATATGACTTTATTCCAAGACAAAGTATTTTTTTGTCAACACATGAGAGAAGCAGCATCACGTAAACAAGGGTAATGTGGATTTTTCCACCAGAACACAGTGAAGTACAGTTTCAGTTCAGCTATTTTAAGCCCCTCCCTGCCACAGACAAAGATGAACAGCTGTATGCACCAAACACAGTAGAAACACATGAACCTTATTTGGGTGCTCTAGATCAATCACTGGAAAGGCCTCCCTCTGTTGCTGACTATAGCAGGAACTTTCAGACATCAACTCCATCTGAGATTGATGACTAAATATCAACTGCATAAACCCTCCCAAGTCAATGGCTGCTCCAAATTCAGCAGCTTTCACCCAGTAGCAGATGTAGTCTCAGATTAGAGGCCGAACAGCAAAACTTTGTTCCCAGATGTAGACTTGAACTCCTTCAGTGAGAGAAAGGCCTAGAAGACAACTCTCCATTTTTGGAGGGAGACACTAAAAGTTCAAGGATTTTGTACAAACGGTAGAGAGGCACTGCCCTTATCTGCTGGTTTTGGGGGTCTTTTTGAGGAGCCAGCTGTGCTCCATTTGTCAGTAAGTGTTTCCTACTAATTCCTTTTAACACCGGTGGAGACAAGAGACCTAAATCAGATTCTGGGACTACCTAGAACAATCCATGAAAAAAAGCAAATAGCTGGTTAGATCTCCAAAACTGTTTGCTAGGGGTCTTCAGAGAGCTGTTTCTCTTCCTTAACAATATAGACAATGTACAGTGTAGGGGTTAACTAATTTTTAACTAATCTTTGGCATCCAAGTTAGTTACCTAGATCTCAATTTTTCTTTTTAGTCCTGTATATCTTATTTAAGCTGTGGGTCCAGTAGTTTTCCTGTATATACCAACATCCATCCCTATTAAAAAAAAAGATGTAAAAGGGTACACTTAAACACAGAGACAAACTAAATTATAGCTCACTTAGGCTTCAAGCAAAGGCATAACAAGTTTTCAGAATAAAGAGGCCCTCTGAACTGCAACAGAATTAGCAGAAATTTGAATGGCGATTCTGTGCAAATACACAGGCTTCCTCTGCAATTTGTCTAGGCAATCATACTTCTAACTAGAAATTAATATATTCTGCCAGCTGTTGAGATGGGAGAAAAAAGATGCATCAAATCTTTGAAGAAGCAATTTGTTGTGTGATATCTTGCAAACATACATTTTTCTCACCTACCATTTAAGGATCTGGACTCTGAAATGCCAGGTCTGCCAAATAGCGCACTGTGCTTTTATGGGATAGTCTCTCAAAGATGCTTACCATCTATGAATCTACTAATTTTCAGTTCTGAAATATAACACTGAGACACTGAGATAAGACATTACAAGAGCTCAGGCAGCTTCTGTGAAGAGCAACCCAAGCACTTTAGAGTTGGTCAATGTCCTCCAGCTAAACAATCTGACAGCTTCATGAAACCACCATGTTCCTGCATTTCATTCTATTCCTCTTGTCATCCCAGAATTGGAGGCTCAGATGGTCTCCCAAGAATGCAGTGTTTATGTCCAGCTTTATGAATCTTGTTCCTTACTTCAGGGGGAGAATCGGCCTCAAGCTTCCCCAAACTACTCCTTATTTGAGGCTCTAGAAAAGCTGAAAGCGTGCAACAGTGTTTACAAACAGTTCAATATGTATGGAAAAAACCAACAGTAACTGCCAAAAAAACTTTTTGGGATCAAAGCCCAGCTGCTAAAGCCAAGTAGGTTACTTCAAGTGTAAAACTGATTGAAAGGTGGAAAATCCAGGTGAGTGACAGGCGCTGACAGCAAGGCAGACAGCACGTCTGCAGTGAGTGCCTCGTCATGACTGAGGAGCTGAATGCTTGGCTTTGCTCAGCACCAGCACCGGCACCCTGGCCAGGAGCAAAGCCAGCTATGCAGCACCATGCTCCCACCTGACCTGTGCTGAGACCAGCCCTGGGAATGTGGGCTGTGCTTGTTTTCAAAGTCTGCCAAAGGTAAAGGACAAGAAATCATTATAAATGTCGCAGACTTTTCTCTTGATAACTCTGCAGTGATATAAGCAAAGATATTCACATGAAAATCTCAAGATCTATCTTAAATTAAGCATACAAAACAAGACAGCCTGGAAGCCTGCGTGTCGGAAAATCTGCCTCAGGGTTATTAAAACAAAATGGAAAACAAGCAAACAAAGAAAAAAAATTAAAAAAAACCGCCAGCTCTTTTCACCCCATCCTGCAGGCAAAAAAGAAGCCCAGATATACTGGATACATATTCAAGCTTTTGCCCTTTTACACATATTATATCTAAAAGACACCACAGTATTTGTAAATATTGTGGGTGGGATAGTAAAGTGTGCTTAGTGTTTGTCTAACTTTGCTCTCATTGATATAAGCCAGAGTTTCATCATTGATTTCAAGTACATTTTAGACACTTAACTCCAGTAGCTAATCATACTAGTATTCAAGACAACATCAGTGTATTTGGCATGATATATCAGATTTGTTATATATCCATTCACTTACTTCCTCAGTGACAAAAAGCTGAAGTAAAAGATCTTATTTCAAGCCAACATTGTTGCCTTTACAAGTATGCAAGTCTGCTTTTACCAGCAAGATCCTAAGTCTTGAAGAAAAATTGCTTTATTTGACATTCTATCTATTCATGGGTCATTAGCTCCCTTACATTTTTAAATGCTTCAGAACTGATGCAGAGTACAAATGCAATAGGGTTTGACATGTTTACCAGAAAAGAAAAAGGAAGGAGAATAGCAGGGAAATTCCTACTGTCAATATTTAGAAGCAGATTATGCCTTCGATGTACCTTCTCTGGGCATTTTGCTTGACACTGTCTTTTCTGAAGGGTCATGGCTCAACAGGACACATTCACTTATCATTGTGCCTGTCACTAAGCGACCATCAGCAGCCTACCCTCACACTGACCTACACTGGGGGGTGCACCTTCTTTTCATGTGACAACAAGACAACTAATTAATCCTGATAACTGAAGAATCTCCTCCCATAGGGAAAGGGGTGGGTTTTGAGGGCATATTCTGTTTGTTTTGGAAGGTTTATTAGGTAATGTGAAAGTCAGTCAATAGGGTTGCTTAATTAATAAGCAAACATTAATTTAGATTGCAAAAGTTAGCTATTTGGTCTAAAATGAGAGAAGGAGAAATTGTTTTCTTTTTAAGAAAGCAGACAGTATAATCTGTAATTTGCAAAGGAAGAGACAAATTTTCTTCAGTTGTTTTTTGCCTTGCAGGTGGTGATGCTCTTCCTGAATGAAGCAAACAAAAACTTAATAGAATCATAGCATATTTCAAGCTGGAAGAGGAGACCTATAAGGATGATGAGGCCAACTCCCTGCTCCTCGCAGGACTAGACACTGATTATAGGTAATTAAAAAAAAAATCAATTAATCAATGAACATGCATGTATTTTTGCAAAATCATGTGCGAGTTCAGTTCTACAGACAGAGTAACCATGCACACATAATCAAACTTCCACTGATTTTAGCTGAACCTCATTTTCTCTTAAAAGGACAGATCTGCCTAACTTAAAATTGGGACCACATTCTGGATTATTATCCCTATTCTGATTTTTCCCACTTTTAATTTTCCTTTTATACACTGTGAATTTCTGCTACCTTTGACAAAAGAAAGTAGCTTTATGCCTTAGTTAAAAAATAAATATGGTATTAGAAGTTATTAGAAATTTCCTTGAAGTTCACAAGTTTGGTGGCCTTTTACTTTTACTGTCTTTTTTATAATTTGAGGATGGGTGACCCTCTTCCAGCCACTCCAGTTATCCTGAACATGTTGACTAATCTTTTTTCAACTGCACAATGAGAGGTTAAGAAGAATGATCAGTTTATCCTTGCAACTTCAGTGTATACAAAGAATCTGACCTTCTAGGTTTAAAGTGCCATCTGTGGGCAATAAAGTTATCCATCATGAAGTAATTGTTTCAGTCATTGTTAGATTTGCACCTGTTTTAAGGCTTGTTAAACATAACTGACCCTTTGTGGGGTTTACCATCAAATATCAATTCTTCAAACATGTTCAGCAAAAAATGTATTTTGTAGGGGACACCCTTGAAATGGAAAGAGGGCACAACTGATTTCCTCATAGGGTCTTCACTTCTCTGTCCTCCTTGAAACACAGCTCATTCAGTTCAAATGCAGCCCAGGACTTTACTCTTGCTTATGAGCACTTCCTCGTGAGTAATTCTGTTGAAGGGAATGTGAGTACCCACATGTGTGCAACCAATAAGCAATTGTAGAATCCAGCTGAAATGGTCTGGAGTGTGGTAATACTCAGTGGATTGACCTTCAGTGTGTCTCCAGTGAAAATGAGCTGATTCTGATCTGCAGCAGCACCTTAAGCAGAACATGGCCAACAGCTAACCTCATATGGGATATACAGCTTTACTCCATTTTGTAAGGAAACCTGGGACATCATTAGTTTTCTTTATTTCAGAGCTCTTCTTGACAAACTGTTTTATTACCATCTCTTCTAAAGGTATTTGAGGCCATTCTGTAAGTAAATATAACTTGGTCAAACAGTTGTACCTATCCATAATAATTCCAATTACATCATTACACCAAATCACTCTATTAAAAAAAAAAGGAGAAAAAAAGGAACTTGTGTTAAACTTGGAAGAGACACTTAAAGTTTTGATTTACACCTGACCATAAGGAGGAATATTGACCAATAAGTCCTCCTAGTTTAATCAACATTGAGATTCTCTCAGCATCAATACTGGCATTTATAAGACACAAAAACTTTTGGTTTTTTTGTCTCAAAATTTGGTTGATGATTGGAAAAAAATATTTTTTTTTCGTGCTCAAAGTCTGAATGTCTGGCCTGGTCCTGCCACAGGACTAGAGGGAGAAGGGATGACCCTGGATAATGAAGTTTTCTACTTCTGTGACTGCTGGTGGCTGGGAAGAACTACTGGAAGACGACACTCTTCTATCTCTATGGTAGCAAGAACCCCCATCTCATCTATGTTGCCTGGGTTTCTAGTGCTCAGGCACAGGCAAAGCAGGCAGCACAGCCTGGTTCCTGCACCCAGAAGTAAAAGCACCATCTCCATTGCCCATATTTACAATCAGCCTCCAGGAAAGACCTTCAGTGCCAAACCAGGAGCCACCCTGAGATTCAAAGCAACATCTCCAGGTCTTTTAGACACCACCTAGGTCCCTATTCTAAAGGAAACCTAACAGTCCTTCATTCATCTAACTTCACATCACTTCTCTAAAGCACAACAAGCTTCACACTTGAAGCCTGCAGAAGAGAAACTAGGACAGCTTATCTGTAGAGAGCTAGGAGGTGTGCCTTTGTCCCCAGCTGGCACTGACAATTGTCCAGATGAGCAAGCTAATGATCTGAAGCAGGAAAATGCAGCCACTATTTCTGTCAAAGCAGAACTTTGCAGGGCAATTAAGGGGCATGGAGACTTGCGAGGGTCAACAGACACAGGTCCTTGGACTGCAAAGGAAGCTTTGTCCCTATTTCCTGTTGGCTCTTGTGCAAAGAGAGGCACGCTGTGTACTGGTACATTGCCCACAAAGAGAAACACACTCAGGGCAGAAGCAGCAGCTCAAGCTGTCTCACTCCTCAACAGATCTATCACTCAGCCTCTGTTGTGACTGGAATGTGTTCTTGTTTGCTTTCAAGATCAAGAAAACTGTTGAAAGCACTTGTACACACTGATGCATAAAAATCGTCAACTCATTGGTTCGTCCTTTTCAGGTCCAGAAGGGACATTCCAGCTATCCAGTCTAATGTTGTGCTACACATGCCCAGTGATTTCTGTATCAAATGCTTAAGTATGATTAATCTCAACTACAATTTAAGAATTTAAAGTACCATTAGGACATAACAGCCATCCAAGAAAAATGGATCAGTTAAGGGATGAGAAAGCTGGGCTGCTGTATGGTACAGCACCATAATAGACTTTGAACAGTATAAGGTTTATCACAGTAGATTTGATAAATCCTGGCCAGACTAAAGTGCCTTGACCCTGACTCCATGCCCTGGAATTAAAAGTCAGTCAGCAGGGCAAAAGGATATGCTACCGCCCAATAAAAGCCTTCACAGGCACAGAAAGATCTGTATGTCTATTTTTTTTGAGCAAGTGCATCCTTCCCCTCTCAGTTCTGGATCTCGGAGCAAGCGATAAGAGTTTATTTACTATCTGTGTGCATTTGCTGTCCGTCCCTAGATGTGTAACAGCGATACAAGATCAGATGCTATAGAGGCAAAGCATAAAACCCGGTAGCTAAAAACAGCAAGTAAATTCTGATGGCACTTCATTACACTTCTTAACACTACACGCTATCATGCCAATAGTATTCTAGCTATTAAGTCTAGAAACTTAGCATCTGAAATGAGAACCTTTGCCACCATGCACCTTGGCGAAGGTGCTCATTTCATTACCTATATAAGGAGAAAGCAATTACAGAGAAGTAAAACCAGCCATAATTGCAAATTTTTAGTTCCCATTGAGCATATGGAGTGGAAAATTAGAATCCAAATGTGTAGCCTAACACCTTCATTATGAACCCTCATGCGTTCATCACTTTGGTAAACTTTTGCCCTCCCAAGGGGGCAAAACACACACATATATAGTGTACATTGAGAAAAACTAGAGAAATATCACAGTTGGATCCACTTCAGTCTGGTCTTCACTTCAACAGTGAATGCCCAGCTTGAAAAAAAAAAACAAACAGGTCTGCTGAGGCTGTTCTCAGCGAGGACTGGTCATAGCAGAGCTAGGCTGTAGCAATACTTTCACAGACACATTCGGCATAGGTCCATGTGGCTCACGTATACCTCTCTACCTCAACATGCCTGACCTGGCGCCTCCAGGGAGACCCTGCTCAGGCCACTGCAGATGAGAGGTGGCTGTGACTCCATCATCTGCCCATCTATAAGTGATGCCATGTGATCAGCCACTGGCATTCACCCAGGGTTATGGTTTCACACCTCCACACTGGATTAAGCCTGTGCAGCTTCCAGGAGTGCAGGGAGCCCTGCCCATACGACACCTGTGAGCCAGCAGATCTACTCTGTCACTTACTGACATGTGTCAGCAACCACTGCCCCTCTGCTCTATATCCACTGCGACAGGTTCCAGCACATAATCACCAGGTTGATATTTTTTAAGAAAAGTTTATCCCATTAACTAGTATAGTAGGAGAGTATTATATGGTATAAAGACAAAGCAAATACATTAAAAAGAGACATAAAAATAATTTGGAATTCCTGTAAAGAGCAAAGGGGTACATTTTCTTAACCAAATTAAATTTCTTTACCAATTTAAGATTTGTTACTGATTCCCTGGCTGGACAAATTAAGCAATATAAAAGGATTGAATTGGAATACTGTTTAATATAGACAGACAAAATGCCTATCTGCCAGTAACCTGCCAGCTCAGCCAGAAACACAGGCCTGTCAAATTCACTTGGAGCTGTACTATTCATTAAGCTGTGCACACAGAAATAAGTTAGGAACTATATAAAGGAAAATGTAAAGCAAAGTTGCAGAATTTCCGCTTTGCTGAAGGCTGCCATTTATTATTTCTGATGCTCCATCATTGTGGCTGACCTATCCTGTAACACTCCAAGACAAAAAAAAAAAAGACAAAGTCAGGAACTGACTTTCCATCCACCCTACTTAAGTTATGAGACAGCTATAAGCAAAGGCCCTGGGTTCAAAACAAGAGAAAATAACTAATGCAACACAACAATTTAAACTAGAGAGGTGAGAAGAACCAGAACAGTCTGTGCAGAGGAATCCCTTGCAGTGGCTCAAGAGGCTAAACCCATTCTGCAGTTAAATGGCATCTAAACCACAAAATCTATAGTAGGTGCACATGCAGAAAGTTTCTGGCAAGCTTGCCTATAGCTCAATTTACACTACGAAATGATAATCATTAATACTTACAAAATAGATTAGGACAAACATTAATTACAGCACTGAATGAAACACAGAAAGGTGGGGTTTCACCACAAATGCTACCAGCACAACAGAAGAAAATTCCCTGTATTATATACTATAATGCTATTCAATCCCACTATGTTATATCCATTTGCCATAAACATAGACAACACCTAAATTCTGGCAGACACTAATTTTAGTTTCCTTGACCCTCAATCCCATGGTTTCTTAGTAAATAATAGTGGATTTTAGATCATGCTACAAAAAAAATTTCCTCTCTGGAGGACATTAGTCCACGGTGATAACTAGAAAACTCCCGGAGCTGGTTCACCCAACTGATTACTACCCGTTACTCATAGTTCAGGCGGGCAGTGATGAAATTGCACAGAGGAGCCTGAGAACTATGAAAAGAGATTTCAGGGGTTTAGGGCGGATAGTCCAAGGAGCGGGTGCACAAATGGTGTTCTGCTCTATACCTTCTGGGGAAGTGCAGGACATGGGGTGGGCTAGGAAAACACAAGTCATGAATAATTGGCTGAGGGGCTGGTGTCGAGACAGGAACTTTGGGTTCTTTGACCATGGGGCGGTTTACTCAGCCCCTGGCCTGTTGTCGAGGGATGGAATTCATCTGTCTCATAGGGGGAAACACATCCTAGCGCAAGATCTAGCAGGGCTCATTGAGAGAGCTTTAAACTAGATTCGAAGGGGGAGGGGACTGTAACTGGGCCTGCAACAGTGGGGCATCACTCTAGTGTTGATAAAGACCAGGGGTCCTCCCACCCTCCTAGGGTGAAACCGTCATGCTCAGCTCACTCCCTGAAATGCCTGGACACAAATGCGTGCAGCATGGGGAATAAGCAGGAGGAGTTAGAAATCTGTGTTCGGTCAGGAGATTATGACCTGGTGGCAATTACAGAGACATGGTGGGACAGCTCACATGACTGGAATGTAGTCATGGGTGGCTATACCCTTCTCAGGAAAGACAGGCCAGCAAGGCGAGGGGGGGGAGTTGCTCTTTACATGAGAGAGCAACTACAATGTATTGAGTTCTGTCCAGGGGTGGATGACAAGCGAGTTGAGAGTTTGTGGGTGAGGGTTAAGGGACAGGCTGGCATGGGTGATACTGTCATGGGTGTCTATTAGAGGCCACCGGATCAGGACGAGGAAGTCGACGAGGCCTTCTACAGGCAGCTGGTAGCAGCCTCGCAGTCACAGGCCCTGGTTATTGTGGGGGATTTTAACTCCCCTGATATTTTCTGGAAGGCCTACTCAGCCAGCCATCTGCAGTCCAGGGGGTTTCTCCAGTGCATTGATGATAACTTCCTGATGCAAATTGTGGACGAGACGACTAGGAAAGGAGCGATGCTAGATCTTATTCTCACAAATAAGGAGGGTCTGGTTGAAGAGGTGAAGGTTGAGGGCAGCCTTGGTTGCAGTGACCATGAGGTGGTGGAGTCCAGGAATTCATGTGGCCATAATAGAATTCAGAGCAGAAGAGCAACATTGGACTTCAGCAGGGCCAACTTCAGCCTTTTCAAGCAATTGCTAGGGGAAATCCCGTGGGACAGAGTACTTGAAGGTAAAGGGGCCCAAGATAGTTTATTAGCGTTCAAAGAGTGCTTCTTCCAAGCTCAAGATTGGTGCATCCCAACAGATAGGAAGTCGAGAAGGGGTGCCAGGAGGCCTGCATGGTTAAACAGGGATCTGCTGGGCAAACTCAAGTGCAAGAGGAGGGTCTACAGATCATGGAAGGAGGGGTTGGCCACTTGGTAGGACTATAAGAATGTTGTCAGAGGGTGTAGGGAGGCAAATAGGAAAGCTAAGGCCTCCTTAGAATTAATCCTTGCTAGAGGGGTCAAGGATGATAGAAAGGGCTTCTTCAAATACATTGCAGACAAGGCCAACACCAGAGGCAATGTAGGCCCACTGATGAATGAGGTGGGTGCTCTGGTGACAGAAGATACAGAGAAGGCAGAGTTACTGAATGCCTTCTTTGTCTCTGTCTATACTGCCGGAGGCTTTCCTGAAGAGTCCCGTACCCCTGAAGCCCCAGAGGAAGTCAGGACAAAGGAGGACTTTGCTCTGGTAGATGAAGATTGGGTTAAGGAGCGGTTAAGTAATCTGGACACCCATAAATCCATGGGTCCTGATGGGATGCACCCACGGGTGCTGAGGGAGATGGCGGAAGTCATTGCTAGACCACTCTCCATCATCTTTGGCAAGTCATGGGAAACAGGGGAGGTGCCTGAGGACTGGAGGAAAGCAAATGTCACACCAGTCTTCAAAAAGGGCAAGAAGGAGGACCTGGGTAA